>LZPO01076279.1:24210-37518 GCA_001675575.1 Neotoma lepida
CTGCTGTGTAACTGGCACTGATCTAGATTTCTATGACAATGTGGTGTGCAAGACAGACGGGGTGTCACCCTCTCTAGCTCTATTCTGGCAAAAGGGAGGAATAGAAGGCAGGAAATAATCAAACTCAGAACTGCAACCAAAATAAATAAATAAAATAAAAACAAAGAGAACAATGCAAAGAATCAATGAAACAAAGAGTTGATTCTTCAAGAAAATCGCAAAATAGATAAACACTTATCCAAATTAACTAAAAAAGGCAGAGAGAGAATATCCAAATCAACAAAATCAAAAATGAAAAAGGGGCATCAGAACACACTCCAAAGAAATCCCAGGATTCATTAGGTCACACTTCAAAAACCTGTACCACACATAATTGGAAAACCTAAAACAAATGGACAATTTTCTCGATAGATACCACTTACCAAATGTAAATCATGATCAAATAAACAACTTAAATAGACCTATAGCCCCTAATGAAACAGAAGCATTCATTAAAAGTCTCCCAATCAAAACAAAGCCCAGAGCCACATGGTTTTATCAAAGAATTCTAGCACACTTTCAAAGAGATAATACTAATACTACTCAAATTATTTCACAAAATAAAAACAGAAGGAACATTACCAAATTCATTTTATAAGGCCAGAATCACCCTGACAACCACGCCACACAAAGAAAGAATTACAGACTAATTTCTTTCATGAACATTGATGCAAAAGTACTCAATAAAATACTTGCAAACCAAATCCAAGGAAGCATCAAAAAGATCATCCACCATGTTCAAGTAGGCTTCATCCCAGAGATTCAAGACTGGTTTAACATATGAAAATCTGTCAGTGTAATCCACATATAAACAAACTGAAAGAAAAAAAAGCACATGATCATCTCACTAGATGCTGAAAAAGCCAATATTAAAATATAACACCCCTTCGTTATAAAAGTCTTGGTGAGATCAGGAGTACAAGGAATATACCTAAGCATAATAACGGCAATATATAGCAAGCTAGTAACCAAAATAAAATTAAATGGAAAGAAACTAAAGCAATTCCACAAAAATCAGGGACCAGACAAGGCTGTCCACTTTGAGTTCAATAAACAAAATTAATTTCAAATACCACTCACTACTGTATGGGAGAAAAGAGTCACTGACTTAATCATGGTTTCTTGTATGGACCGGCTCCTCCAAACTCAAGCAGTACCAGCCTCACCTCAGCTTCCACTGGCAGCAGTATCCTGAAACATAAACTTGTCTTCCACTCAAGCTGGAGCTCAGAAATCAGTATGACCTCTCCATTAGGGACTCTCCTCACTCTCTATTCAATTTGCCTTCCATGATTCAGGGAAGCTAAATCCCTGACATTCCTTTTGCATTATTTGGGCTGACTCAGTGATGTGATCAGATTGCTTTATCATGGTGTAAAATATATGGAAGAGCAAAGATATACTTACAGGAAATGTAAAGACTGATATTGTTGAATGTGCCTGCTCATTTCCATGCTAAAACTATAAGGTGACTTTATAGGAAGCCTTTTTAGGTACCTCATTCTCAACTCTTACTTATTTTTCTTTTCCAAAAACCACAAAATAAACAGTTTTTTTTTTCTTTCTACCATGTCCTGTTTTTCTTTCTGATAGCAACTGGGCCTTAACACTTGAATGGGTCCTTCTTTCAGCTAGGGAAAATTGCATGAGTTGAGTCTGTGGCTCGGGCAGAATCAGAAAATCTTATCTCAAGACAAACACCTAGCTTTCTGTATTTGGCCCAGGAACTCACACCATAGGTATTTTGTACTAGTACAAAATACTTGTACCTAGTACAAAATACTAGGTGTTTAATCTGCATGTTGCATAATTTTATTTCTGAAAAACAAATAAATATTATACTATCAACTTCTTTGAATTTCTTTTGTTACAAATTTTAATGTGCCTTTAGGGAAATAGATGAACAGAGCTGATGGGGACATAGATGTATTTTTTTTTACATAGTTGAGAAAGACATCAAGCCATTGTAAACATTTTTCCATCTCCCTCTGAATAGTACCACTCCCCACCCACCTGCATTGCCATAGTCCCCTCACCTAGGTACTAACAGTGCCCAGCACAAGTGGGCCCCTTGTGCTAACCATCCATTCCCTATATTCCTTACTTGGAATTCCTTACTTAGTTGATTTTCTTGAAGAATCAACTCTTTGTTTCATTGATTCTTTGCATTGTTCTCTTTGTTTTTATTTTATTTATTTATTTTGGTTGCAGTAGTCCTTTCAGGTCTGAAATGTAGAATAGCTTTGGAAGGTTGACAAGATGGCTTAGTGGATAAAGGTATTTGCCATTCAGGCCTGATCTGCTGAAAGCATCTAAAGTGGATAGAGAACTGACTCAACAAAGTTGTGTTCTGACCTCAACACACACCCTCTGTGGCATGTAAGTGCCCCATGTACATATTAATGAATAAGTAAATAAATAAAAATCTTTTAAATCCTTAAAAACTTCCCCACTATCTACAAATGTAATTATATGACCTATTATAATTGTGTTATAGAAAAATGATTTATATGTTCATTCATTCAGTATTCTGTTCAATAAATATTTATTAACTATGCTTTTTTTTATATGAATCAGCCAGAGGACTCCTTTCTGGTATTACAGTCCAAAATTCTTTTCAAAAGCAATCTCAAAAAAAAAAACCCTCAAATTTAGAACTTGACAAAGGTGTCAAAACACAGCATTTGAGTGCACTGAAACTGAACCAAGTAACAAAGCACCTGAACTGCACTTATCAGGAGAAACGGTGATCTTCAGATAAGAAAAGCTAGGGTCCTTTATTGGCTTGAGTTGTTATCACTGCTCTCTCAGACCTTTCAAAACAGGAAGTCAATGGGAGCCGCAGGGCAGTTCAGTCAGCTTTGCTCTCTTTGTTGGAGAGACATACTGGACAATAAACATCATTTGTAAACCTGGTAATCTCAGCAGTAAACCGTGGTCAGGCCACCAACCCTGCTCTCCTTCTTGTATGCCGCTTTGGGAAGCCAATGGTTCTTTGAAGCAGCTGGTGTTCACCAAGAGTTGTAGGAAATGAGATGAAAGTATGACCCTCATAAATTCTGAACTCCATCAAGTTGGCCAGAAATTATACCGAAATGTGGCAGTTGACTGCAAAGCCAAGTTACTGAAATTCAATGGACTANGAATTACATGTGCACTCACAAATCAGATGAGGATTTGTTGTTCTTTAACTTGATTAAATCTAATAATAAGGAGGAAACAGTAATAAAAATAACAGTCAGAAAGCAGTGCTGTGGCATTTCCAAAGGGCTGATGAAGCCAGTATTGTCTTGATGCAAAATCAGATGAAAGCTGAATAAACTTCCAAAGTACATAGATGTCATATTTGCTATCATCAGTGCACATTTAAAGAAGGAAATTCTATGCAGTAGCATGGATGAAGTTGGAAAACAGTGTCTCAAATTAAATGTTATGGC
Organism: Neotoma lepida; assembly: GCA_001675575.1. Lineage (NCBI taxonomy): Eukaryota > Metazoa > Chordata > Mammalia > Rodentia > Cricetidae > Neotoma > Neotoma lepida. Next base: position 27,687 of record LZPO01076279.1, read on the forward strand.
TGATGTCACCTGATTCCACTTGCATGAAGTCTCTGGTNCGGTCAAGCTCACAGAATCAGAGATGAGAACAGTTCCCAGGAACTGGGTAGAGGAAGAAATGAGAAGCTTCCATTAAGGTGGGTTGAATATTTGTTGTGTAAGATGAATGTGCTCTGGAGATCTATGGCAGAACACAATGCTTATAATTAGATACCCTGTGTTGTTTATCGTGTATCTAAAATTTAATGTTAATAGAAATCATGCTAAATTTTATTGTTAGAATTTTTAAAACTTTGTTTTTCCATTAATATTTTAAAAATAATGTTTATGTGTAAATACATTTATATGTGTTGTCATTGTTCTCATGAACATGAAGCCTCCTAGTGGAGTTAGGGCCACNATTAATCAATAAGCTCTAGAAGAGTCTGTAATGGCTACTATGATGTGAGATTTCTTCTCTTACCTCATATTTCCTGTACCTTATCAATGCCCCTTTCCCCCCATCCTTCTGTTTCCCCCTCCTTCGCTGCTCTGTTCACTGTGGGAAGTGTTCGAGTCAGTGCTCCTAGAATGGGCATGGTCACTCCAGCGCAAGCTTGGGCTTTCCTAGAGTTCTCTCTATGTTGCTGATCTAGGTCTTGCATGAGCTCCTTGATTTCTTCCATGACACCCACAGAACCACCACATCTACTTTCAATAGCTGTAGGTTTGGTACTCCCTGCTTTCTTCTCATTTACATGTCAATGGAATGTGTTAGCTATCCCGAGATCTCACTTATTAATCGTATTTATGTTACATTTTATTTACTGATTTATGTATCATTTTGTATGTGTGCATGTCTGTGTGTGTGTGTGTGTGTGTGTGTATGTGTGTGTGTGCATGTATTTTCAGACAAAATTTCACTTTTTAGCCAAGACTAGCCTGGAACTCACTATGAATACTATATTGGCTTCAAACTCATGGCAATCCCCCTGACTCAGAATTACAAGAAATAGAATAACAGTAACCATTACTCCAGGCTTAATGGTGTAATTGTGGGGACATTTGCCATCCTCATTTTTTTATATCTATTNAATATAGGTAAAAAATCAGTGACATCTTGTTGGGTTACTACTATCTTGATAGTATCACACACTGAAACATTAATAATAGTTCTTAATAGAAAAAATCTGCAGGCAGAATAACTACTACCACAGCTCAAAATTTTTGAAAAAATATATTGTTAAAAATGTAACCAGTTCATATTTGAAGTTAAAAAAAATCAAACAATATTAATAGTTGAGCGAGATCAATAGGCGGAGTTGTGGGAGATAAAAGAATAGGAATTTTTAAATTTTATTAGGACTCAAAAGTAAACATAAACTTAATTATATTTCAATATATCATAAAAATCCTATGAATAATAAAAGTAAGAAAACAGCTTCATCTTAAATATCATCTGAAAAAAGTCCTCTACATACTTGGGAATACAGTGAGTAAAATAATAACACACTAGGTTCAAATATAAATAAAAGAAATATTGACAAATTTAAATATCTAATAGATTCACACTTATTTAATAGTCTTAAAGTTTCAATAGAGTTTATAAGTAAAATAGAATCCATTTTACTATTTCTATAAGTGAATAGAATCTATAAGTAAAATAAAATATGTAGAATTTGCTGTAACTCAATGGTAAGAAATTGATAATTGACCTTAAAACTTATGTGGCAAAAGTTGAAGAGCAGCACTGCAAGGAGGGAAGCAGGTAGGCTAACTGCAGCTCTTCACCTCTCCCTCAGATTCTCCAAAACTAACCCCCCAATCTTAACCCTAGCTCTATAGAAGAGCATGTACTGCAGGCCCCTTCCCTACCCTGATCCCATCCACCCCTCCAAATTTCTTTCACCTCACTCATTGTTTTATCTCAGCCCTAACTCCAACATGCGTTCTCTGGAAGCCAAGGGACCACTCTAGCCAGCAAAGCAGTTAAACTAACTGCAGGTCCTTACCTTTTCCTCCACTCTTCCAGATCTAANCTTGCAGTTTCATGCCCAGCTGTGTAGCAGACCACCTGCTGTGGCTTCTCCTCACTCTCTGCCCCCATTCCCAGGGGACTAAGTAGATCTTGTTGGAACACCCTGCTTTCCTCCCTCCTGTGCACCTAAGTGTGAGTTCCCAATACCTAGAAGCACATTTTACCTGAATCCCCAATGGAGAGCCTATCAGGATCCCAAAGAATTTCCTACCAGGCAACACACACCACCACCCTCTCAAAAGAATGAGAGAGGGCTTTTGACTCAAGGTGTAAGAACTCTCAGCTCCTTCTCTAGAACTAAGTCTGCCTGCATGCTGCTATGCTTCCCACCATGACAATAATAGACTAAACTATAAGAGAACAAGCACAATTAAATGAGGTGCCATGGTCTTGGTGTCTCTTCACAGCAATAGAAACCCTAAGACAAACATCAAATAGACTGAACCAGAAAAGAAAGTCCCCTTGACACATAATAATTAAAACACTAAATGTACAGAACAAAGAAAGAATAGTATAAGTTGCAAGGTAAAAAGACTGGGTAACAGATAAAGTCAGAACTATTAGACTAAATCTGACTTCTCAATGGAATTTTAAATCCAGAAGGTTCTGGAGAGATGTTCTATAGACTCTAAAATTCTACAGACGCCAGCCCAGACTATTTTGCCCAGTAAAACTTTCGATCCCAATAGACAGAGACAATAAGATATTCCATGACAAAACAAAATGTAAGTAATATCAATCTACAAATCCAGCCCTACAAGGTGCTAGGAAGAAAACTCTAACCTAAAGAGTTTAACCACACCCAAGAAAACACAGGGGAAAAATGATCTCAAACCAACAAATCAAAAAGGGGGCAACATGCGCACACACTACCACCACCAACGATAACAACAAGGAAATAACAGGAATCAACAAACACTGCTCAGTGATGTCTCTCAATATCAGTGGTCTCAATTCCCCAATAAAAGGACACAGAATAACAAAATGAATGTGAAACCAGAATCCATCCTCCTATTGAATTTGAAGAACAATACTAGAGACCTGGACATCCAAGAAACACACCTTAGCTTCAGTGATAAATATCACCTCAGGGTAAAAGGATAGAAAAAGATGTTCCAACCAAATGGACGTAAGACGCAAGTTGATGTAGCCATTTTAGTATCTGACAGTATAGACTTTTAACACAAACTAATCATAAAAGATAGGGAAGGATACTACATACTCATTGAAGGAAAAATCCAAGAGGACATTGCAATTTTTAACATCTGTGCACCAAATTCAAGGGCACCCAAGTTTGCAAAAGAAACATTACTACAACTAAATTATATATCGACTGACCCCTCACACACTGATAATGGGAGACTTCAGTATCCTATTCTTACCAATTGACCAGTCATCCAGGCAAAAATTAAACAGAAATGCTGAAGTTAACATTTTTTTTTGTAACCAAATGGACCTAACATATACGTACAGGGGAACCCTGTGGAAAAGGAGACAACAAAATAAAAGAAGAGAGAGAGAGAGAGAGAGAGAGAGAGAGAGAGAAAAGGAAAAGTGTAAGAGCCGGAGGGGATTGCGGAAACCAAGGGGGGAAAATAAAGCCCTCTAAATCAACATGAGAAAGCTCCTGTGGACTCCCTGAGACTGAAGCCCTGAAGAGGCATGCACTGAACCTACATGGGTCTGTACCAGGTCCTTTGCGTATATATTATGCTTTCAGCTTAGTGTTTCATGGGACTCCCGAGAATGTGAACAGGTGGGTCTCTATTTTTTGTGCTATATCTTGTGCTTTTCCCGTTTTGTGTTTAATTTGTTCAATTCCAATATATTAGTTTTGGTTTTATCTTAATGTATATATTTTATCCCTTTAGAAGCCTGTTTGTTGTTGTTTGTTTTTGTTTTTGTTTTTTTTCTGGTGAGAGACAGAAAGAGAGGGGTTCCAGATGGAAGGAGAAGTGGAGAAGACCTGGGAGAAGTAGAGGGAGGAGAAACCATAATCAGGACTTATTATGTAAGAAAAATCTATTTTCAATAATAGGAAATTAATATTTTTTAAAAAGTTGAATGACAAATTGGACTCACCATGGCTTGTAAAACTAGAGGGAAAAAGGAAGCTGATCAGCTGCTGAAGAATAGACAGATGCCTGATGCCACAGGAAATGGTAATTTAGAAAAACACTCATATTCTTCCCAGTTAGTTTGCAGTAAAGTTATATAGATGTTCAATAGATAATATTGAATATGTTAATATTTCAATTGTTAATTGTTAATATGTTAATATGTCAATAAAAATTTGAAACCAAGGAGTAAGTTTACTAGAAAATAACAGCCTCTCACCNTATACTTACATAATACTCAAATGTCAGCTTAAGATGTACCATGGTCATATAGAGCTAAAATTTTCCTCCTTCAGAGTTTAATTATATGTGGACATTTTATGAACTTGATTTGGGAAGGATAATGTCTATATTATTTATTTATCTATTTTATAACTTAGCATTCAGAATAAGACACTCCATTATGAAATGTAATGGTGTCACTGTACTTCACTCTTCCTCACCATCTCACTTCCCTAGTCTTCTCTTCCCTCTCCTGTTGCTCCTCTTCCTGCTATCTATGTTGTATCTTTCTACTTTCAAGTTTGATGTACTGCAACCTCTTTTCTTTCCTGTAGCTCCACCATTAAGGCTTTTTTCTTACTCTCTAACACAAACTACTATCTGAGAAATATGAAATGTATGTTCATGTTGAAACTTTAACACAGATGTTAATGACAATAAATGACAATAATATTTGTAATTCCTCTAATCTCTCTCTCTCTCTCTCTCTCTCTCTCTCACACACACACACACACACACACACACACACACATCTTTAACTGGAATAATTAAACAAAACTATGTTATGGAAAAATACCCAACCATAAAATGGAGAGAACTGATACCTATAACAACTTTGAAAAACTTCAAATAAATAATTTGTATCAACAACAGAGTTAGCTTCTGTGGGCTGGACAGATAGCAGAGCAGTTAAAGACACTCTGCTTTTGCAGATGACCTGGATTCAGTTCCCAGCACTCATGTGATGGTTAAGAACCATCTCTAAATCCAATTCCAGAGGATCTGACACCCTCTTCTGGGCACCTCAGAAAATGCTCATGCCTGGTACACAGACGTACATGCTGGCAAAACGCCCACACATATAAAATAAAAAAATCTCTGAAAACAGATGTTAGTTTCTAAAGGACATACATTATTAAATTCTATTCTGAAAACATTTTAAAGTAATGTAAGTGTAGATGTTAATGATGAANTGTAGTACCAGGTGGCAAAGACAAATTTTTACATCACTACAATCAGGTAAGAAGAATAATTTATGACAATGGCTATGATATAGATATGTATTGTGATAGTGATTGTCATTACAGAAGGTTGCATGAAGTGACTTACAGAGTTACACACAGACATACACATGCATGAATTAATGGTGAAATCTGAAGAAACTTGAGGGCAAATACAAAAGTCAGTTATCTGGTGTAGATGTTATAAATCTTCATAATGTTAATATTGCAAAAATTGAATGAATGATTAAAAGGATTACCCAGTACATTTATTTATAACTTCCTTGTAGGATGTTTAAAAAGGTCAAATTAAAAATGTGAAAAATATAAATGTATTCATAGTTTATTATATTGTCAAATGATAATATACCATATGAATTAATTTTAATTTTTATTAATTCTTTGAGAATTTTATATAATATGTTTTGATCTCATTTACCTCTTCCCATTTTTCAGATCCATCATGTGTCACATCCAATTTACACTGTTCATACATTCTTGGATGTCTGCTCTTCACCTAGAGCATAGTTTACTTACCAGCAGCTACACTTTTATCAAAAAGCACCTCCAATGATCCATTATCAATTAACAATAGCTCATTGGACTTTGTGCCCACCTGCCCTCTCAATGCTTGATATTGTGTGGCTTGATCTTGCTCAAGTTTTGTGCAGGCTGTCAGAACCCCTCTGAATCCATTTGTGCTTCTGTCTTGCTGTGGATTGTCCTCTTTACATTTATGTAAAATCCCCTTTCTAATAAGGCTTTGAGATCATTACAGAAAAAGGAGCAGCAAGATTGTAAGATCCAGAGGAAGTAGATAACTCCATGGGAATAGTGTTTTCTGAATCAAACAGGGCTGCTACTCATATGGACTCAGTGATTTCTACAGCATGCATTAGACCAGGGCAAGTTGTAGCCAGACAAAAATCCAACAAGAAGAGCGACAGTGATCATAAAGTCTTATACCTAGATGAAGAGCAATTAGCAGTTTATAGCTTCTGTGAGAAGGAGTGCCTGTGCTCTTTAGGGGTATGTCCCCTAGTAAGTAGACTTTACTCCTATGGTTGGTCCCACTAAGGAGCAAAAACTGGACTCAGTGGCTTTTAAAGTAAAATGATGACACGGGTTGTGGAGATAGGGACCATGAGGTGGATCTTGGAAGGTTTGGGGAAAGGGATGAATATGATCAAAATGCATTGTATGAGATTCTCAAAAATTAATAAAAGTAAAAAGAAAGATAAACACACACAAAAAAATGAAAATACAGTACCTGAGTGATTAATTATATCAACTTATATTCCCACCTGGAAAAAGAATTTTTTTCACACAGAGATAAATTCATAAAACACTGAATGTTATCAGTAAAATGGATGTTATAGGTACAATATCTGATTATGTATATAAAACCAAAGTCATATGTTTACTTTAGTTCAGTGTAGTTAATCTTATAATGCTTAAAACATGCAGCATCATTTTTCTCTCATGCTTTTATGGGCTATGTGTAATCTTTGGGGATTTATGCAAAATATTATTTAGCTATTTTCTGTTTTAATATTTTGCATGTTTCCAGACAATTTGTTTTCATATTTTTTTTCTTTTCTTCTCTCAGACAGTAATATATGTAATTTAGGCTGGCTTGGAATTCATTATATAACCAAAATTGGCCTTGAACTTTTATTCCCAGTGGTGGGATTAGCACATTCACCATGCCATACCTGGTAACACCAAGATAATTTCTACCAAATTAGTGCACAGTGATCATGTTTATATTTTATAGAGGTAAGTCAGTGTTGCAAATAATAAATTTAATGTGTTGAGATTAATATGCTTTTTCAGAGTGTGGAAAATCTATGAAATCTGTTCATCTTGTGCTTTTCTTTGGAAAATATTCAAAAACACTGATTTTATTTTTAATAATTTTCAAAGTGTTGGGGGAAAGAATTATATTTTTCTATGACCTGGTATCAAATAAATTGCAGTCCACATGCAAATGCTAAGTTAATTTTTCATGTAAAATAGATATTTTAATGCAGCCATAATCATTAAATCTAGTAATAACTTTATTCCTCAACTCATTTTATCCTGGAAATATCATAGTAAAGACCATAAGTCATTTCATTAAGAAATGAACGTAAATAAATATTTTGTCTTTGTGGCTCTTTCAAATTTATTAAGTTTCATTGATAGCAAACAAAGATTGATGTCTGGAAACTTGCTCACATTATCAGGTTTTTGTGCACCTCATAGGAATATTTTCATGTTTTATTATCCAAGAAATCTAAAATGAAGACACACTTTCACAACTGAAAACCATGGATTCTTTTGGTAAGTAATCAGTTACTTTAAAATGTTTCTATTTAAAATAAATTTCATTAATGTAATTATAAATTAGTAATAGTAAGTTTTGACTTTTGTGATCATCTTCCTACATATGAATAGTATAAGCACAGAGGATTTCTGTACTCTGCTGTTCGCAATACATACTTCATGTGAAAACCATTTACCACCTCAGTGCTATGGCTTAACCATTTGTGAAATGTGTTTATTAGGATTATTGAATGATTAGAAGGGTAATTAATGTANTAGTACTCCACAAACACTAGATAGAAAATTTCTTAAATTACAAAATCTACGAAATAATAATCAGATGGTTTGTCTTTTAAATTTATTAAGTATTATTGATACAAAAGCATACTAGCAAACAATGGTCAATGTTTGGAAACTTGATCACATCTGCACATAATTAAATGCAAATGTAATGAACCTCAGAAAAAGTAACATCAGGCAAAGTTACTCATTAAATGTAGCTCATATCTCTGATTCATTTCAGACTTGAAAACATCGGGTCTCCTCAACAGTTGCAGGAATGGAGCTAGGTACATCATTTACCCATTTCATGGTTATTCTGTGAATTTTCTTTATAGCATTATGGAAGATGACAAAGGTAAATTCAAATTTTTCAAAATGTTGTCTCAGGTCTTGTTCATGTGTTGGGGGCAGATTGTGGTAAATTGGAAAAAAAAAACAATACAGAATTGCAAGAAGCATCCCATCTTCCTTCTTTGCTTTTGAACTTTTATCCCCATCACATAGTTCATCTATGTCTTTGACTTACTCCTCTATTCTACTCCCTTCAATTGTTTTTATATTTGTCACCTTGTCCTACTGCTTTGTCAGATGTCTGTGCACCTCATAGGAATATTTTCATGATTTATTAGCTAAGAAATCTAAAATGAAGACATATTTTCAAAACTGAAAACCTTGGATTCTTTTGGTAAATGATCTATACTTTAAAAATATACATATACATATGTATTCTTAAATATAACTTTTTCAATCTATATAATGTTGCTTGTGTGTTTTCAGGGCTGACCATTTGGCACTGGACAATCAATTGGTGTGTTAGTCCCTCCATTCTCTACTGATATCTTCCAAAAGCTTAACCCATTGATAAAATTAGAAGTGGTAAAATGTAGCCATGATTCTACATGATTATTTTGCCTCTTCAGCCTCTTTTAACACGCATCCCCTGCCTCTCTCTCTCTCTTACACACACACACACACACACACACACACACACACACTCTCACACACACACACACAATGACCTTCTCAGTTACCACCTTAACAGGTTTTTCTCTACATCCTCAGCTTTTAGGTAGCATATATTTTTATCTTTAGACTGTCAACAGAGCCTTGTAATTCCCTGCATTTTGACATTTCCACATTGTATCCTTTTCAAGAGGTTAATTAGTTACAGATTATAGATTACCATTACCACCAAGCAACATTCAAAAAATATTTTTACTCATTACATTCTTGAAATTTTTAATGGCTAAAAAAAAAAAATCTTTGTTGGAGTTGGAGAGATGGTACAGTCAAGAGTCAAGAGCACATGCTGCTCTTGTGGAGCACATAGGTTCAGTTCCCAGTATCCACATGGTGCTTCACCACCACCTGCAACTCCAGTTCCAGAGATCTCTTCCAGTGATCCTTCTAATCACTGCAAGCAGCTACACATAGATGCACCCAAGCAAAATAAGATAAAATGAACTTGTGCACATAATATAAGTCTTTATCATATATTTTCTGCACATTATTTATTTATAACTTGGTTCTATGGGCCACTCGATGTGGTTGATCCTTTCGACACAACTGTTTTGCCTGGCTCATGGTAAACAGGGCCCCTCAGTAAGTAAAAATCTGCTGAAAAACAAGTGCGTTCGGGTAAAAATACCTGCTAGAAATACACAATGAAAAGTTGTAGAAAAGATATAGGAGGAATAAAGTATTACATACTATTTCTCCATAAAACATNATTTTCAGTCAATTCCTTCAGTCTCTGTTTGCTTACTTCACAGATAACAATCCTTAAGTCAGAAACAGACCACTCCACATTCAAGTGTCTCTAATTGGTATATTACCAACTCTTTCAAACAAAAAATTTCTCTTCTATATTCTCTTCCTAGACAGAGTATGAATTACAAAAATAACAT
>LZPO01076279.1:47892-62673 GCA_001675575.1 Neotoma lepida
TTATTTATTATGAAAGCTGGGCCTTAGCTTAGGCTTGTTTCTACCTAGTTCTTATAACTTAAATTAACCCATATTTTTTAATCTACATTCTTCCATGCACTCATTGCCTCATCTCCATTATGCCTTGTGGGAGCCCAGATGGGAGACTGGCTCCCACATTTCATGACAGGGTAGTCTTGAGGAGAGAGGGATAAGAGATATTAGATAGAAGGATAAAGTGGAAAGAAACAGATAGAAACACAAGATAGCCTCAGGAGGGCCTGGATCATTATCCACCANCCCCTCCTGTCTCTTCAAAAGGGCTATTTATAGGATTGTCAAGGGGTGGAGCAAAAGACCTCCTCATAGCACATCCAAGTGCAATNGCCTGGTAACCACACATGTGATCAAACAATCCTCTAATGCAGCCCTGCCAGGTAAAGCAAGCTCAGTTCTCACTAGAAAATGTTTGTGAGCCTCCACAACTTCCCCTTCTTGGTATAAAAAAGGGCCCCCCAGGCCCATCAGNTAGACTGTGTCTGTCTTAGGTCATTCTTCTTGATTAATTTTACATAGGTACATTCAGGAAGCTATCAAGAAGAGNGTTGCCCGTCTTTGGCTACCAGCCTCTGGCAGGAGGAGAAACTCTCTGACCCAGGTCCCTATTAAGAGCTTGCAAACATCGACAGCAATCTCCNTAGCTGCCAAACCTCCCAGTAAAGGAGTAGAGAATAATAAAGATAGAATATCCTTTTTGGAATGGGTCAAAGGTGATTATAGCAGTTTCAGCTGCACCAAGCCCTTTTCTTAGATCAAAACTCTCTCCTAACAGATGTTCAATAAAATTTTCAAAAGACTGTTTTGATGCCCAGGAGAAACAGTCATTTTAAATCACTTCAAACTATCCACTCAAGTAAACAAAAATCCATGCTAATTATAAAGACACTTTTACAAACTAACTCGATTGTGGAAGGCTTATTTCCCTTTGTGGGAGGCCTACAATTTTCTAAACAAAAACAGAAGGAGTAGAAACTTCTGCAAAGAAGACAGAAAAACTCCCCTAATGATGAAACCTTCACTTAAGTTTTCCAGGGGCTACTGAGACAAANGCTATTATAAAAAGTATTCAATTATATCTGAAGGTAAAAGAGTAATAAAAACTTCAAGATGCTTCTATTTTGATTTGGTTTATCTTTTAAACATTAATGTAAGCTAACTTGTCCAGACTAGACAGATATCAAATTGACACATTTTACAAACTTACATTAAACATTTATACTTTTTACATTTAATACTTACACTTTTGACATTCAATATTTACACTTTTGACATTCAATAATTANACTTTTTAGAAACTTACATTCAACATATTTACAAGTAGCACGAGTATCACTATACATATTTACACTTTTTACAAACATATTCAAAAGGAAACTCAATAGAACTATTTTACAAACTATAGCACACATCTAGAAAAGATTTCTTAACAGAACTATTATTACTATACACATTTATACTATTTACAAACTTATATTAATCACTATACATATTTATAACTTTTACAAAGTTATATTCAAAAGGAAATTCTATACAATTATTTTACAAACTTATCTAGAAGAATCTCTTAACAGAACTAACTTACATTCAAAAGCAAGCTCTATAGGACTACTTTACAAACTTTGACAAACATCTAGAAAAGATTTCTTAACTGAACTGTTATATTTTCTTTCAACAAGATAGAGAGTATGCAAATCATAAGTTACCATAGTATAAACTATAAGTNAANTCAAAACTGCTTCATTTCTAAAGTTCAGAGTTCATGGTCAGCTTTGATATTATTCTGAAAGTTTTCCTGACAGTTTGAAGTCAGAGCCTAATTCATCAGTGGCTCTAAGNTTGACTGAGAGTAAAATTTCCTCTTTGTAATTTTTTAAAGCTGCTTTTTAAGATTATCATGAGCATTTCAACGATGCCAATGTTTTTCTCTTGCATTTCAAGCACAACCCAAGTTTCTTATTTTATTTTGCCCATAAGTTTTTTTTTCCATACTTATAACAATTTCCCACTGTACAGACTGCTTTCTCTTGCTTTCTTAAGGGTTTCAAAAGGACTTGAGAAGCGTCATTAGCATCTTAATTGCCTCCTGACAGACATCATCTGTTTCTAGTTTCCAGGAAGTAAAGCTAAGCTTTCTAGAAGCACTTGGGAAAAGCAGCATTTTACAAACTACATTTCCCAAGCTGCCTTTCTGGTCCACCTCATGCCCATTTCCATTTATATGGTTTGTGTTCATACTGAAAATCAAGATCAAGTGAACTTTTTTTGCCACAGGAGGTTTCTGTTCCCCCTGAACTGGCATTGACAGGTGCACTTTCTTCACCTAACATTGTCCTCAGAGCGGGGTGTGCATCTGTCTGTCTTCACACACTCAGACAGGTGTTTTGGTAACCCTTTGTTTCCCTGTCTTATCAGATCAGTGAAAAAGTAAAGAGAGTTTAACAAGACTTCTATTCCGTATTCTTGGCTTCTTGGCTATTTCTGATGGTACAATGTTATCATATAGTAACAATGTCAGCAGAGTGAAGAGTTTTATTTCACCTGCATCTGCCTCAGGGAAAATTCTTTCTTCTGCCACTCAGGACTTAAATCTAAGCTGTTCACAGGCCAAAAGCTTCCACAAGAATCTTTTTCTGCCCATTTTTCTCATCTTTGATAGATATTTCTCTGATTCTTCCCCAGGAGTTTGTGTTCATAGACCATAGTTGGAAAATTAAGGACATAGTTTCTCTGTCATGTTGCTTATCTTATCCTAAGTTTTTTTCTTACACTATATTCCTATATTCTACCTTATATTTTTTTCTTCTTACACTAAGTTTTTTCTACACTATATTCTTACATTCTATCTTATATTTTTTTCCTTAATTTTTATAGATAGATATTAAGAAAAAGAAGAAAAGAAAGAAAGCTAGATAGAGAGAAATATACACTGCAGAATCACTTTTCAACTTTGGCATTCATCTGCCTTACTTTCACTCTTGAGAATAAAATACCATCATTTTTATTTTTAATTCCTTATTGGGCATGTCCCCTTACACCCACGACTCCCCTCTCTCCTTTTGCCAAGTTCCCTGTCCCTGTTCCTGGTGCCATTTGTGGGAGCTTGACTGAGAGACAGGCTCTCACATATTATGACATGGTACTCTTGAGGGGAGAGGGATAAGAGATATTAGTTAGATAGAAGGAGAGAGGGCAGAGAAACAGAAACATAGGATCACCTCGAGTGAGCCTGGATCATTATCCACTGGCCCCCCGATCTCTTTGAAAGGGCTATTTATTTGAATACCAAGGAGTAGAGCAAAAGCCCTCCCTCTAGCTCAGCCAAGTGTAGACCCTTCCAGTCACCTAGTAACCATGCACATGGTCAAGCAACCCTTTAATGCAGCTCTGCTGGGTAAAGCAAGCTCAGATCACACAAGGAAATCTTTGTGGGCCTCCACAATGCCCATCCTGGTTATTCCACATCTTACTGGTGACTCCTTTCTTCTTCCCAGAGATTTCTCTGTCCAGAAGTACCATCTATACCTCCTGCCTAGATATTGTCCATTCAGCTTTTTATTAAACCAATGACAGTGACACATCTTCACACAGTGTATAGGAATATTCCTCAACAGGAAGCAGACCAGCACATCTTCCTCTTTAGATAGTCAAATTTATGTGCTTAGTACATAGAAGTATGGTACATGCTAGTAGAAAAATATTGCATGTATCTATCAGAATTGTGACAGGGTACATACAAATTTGTAAACTATCAGTTACCAAACTATAAAACTGATTACGGGGAAACTATTCTTAGTGCTTGAGGTTATCTACAGAAGAGTTGAAAAAGATTTGGCTACTTAAAATTTCAGTATGGACCAGGGAAGGACTTCTGGACCCAACCTGTAACTGATATGACACTCACTCCCTCCTTGATGATCCATTGATCATCCTCCTTGATCATCCAATACTATATGATATTTCTTTGGGGATATGATCACTGGTAGGTTGCCTATACAACAGCTAGTCCCACACCCATGTCCACAGGGAATGTGTTATGTAGGAGTCCATCTCCAACTTGCTCCCACTTTTCAAGGGGTTCTCAGGTAGAGGAGAGAGGAATGAGAAAATATTAGGTAGAAATATAGACCTAGATGATGTGGAGAAAGACAGAGACATGGGATAGCTTCTGGAGGACCTAGGTCAATACCCAACAGCCCAGAGATTTATTCAAAAGGTCTTTTGATAATATGCTAAGGGGAGAGGCAAAAGACCTCCCTGTTGCAAGATCAAAGCATACCATACAGCCAATTGTAGACCCTTCCAAACACCTGGTAAACATGCTNATGGCCAAATCATTCCTTTATGCATACCTGGTGGGTAAAGCAAGCTCTGATTTTCAGACCTTGAGTAAGGCCTTAATAGGTAGCCTCTGTGGACTCCCACAGTGTCAACTAAACTCAGTGTGTTATATCAAAAGGAAAAAAGGACATGAAGTAGGGAGGGAGGTCTGTTGGAATGGCTTGACAGAGTCCGAAGTTAGTAGTGTGGGGTGGATATAATCAATGAACATTGTATGCATACATGTTGTATACCTTTACATTTCAAGTTGTAGTATATATGAATTTCTTTTATTTTTTTTTCCTTTAAGTCAGCCTGCATTCTACTTTTCAATTAATAACACTTTAAGTAGGAAAGAAAGAACAATGAAAATACAAATGGAAGTCAGAATGAAATCAATACATAAAAGGTGTGCTATGAAGCACAAGTAAAATCTTTGCAAAATTTCCTTCCCAGTGACAATAACTATAAAGAGGGAAAAGGGCATTTATATTACTCACNANTTTACATGATTAATTAGCTGTGTTATTATGTTTCTAAAAAGTGTGACTTTTGAATGTTACAAGACCAGAAAAATTTCTTTCCCAGCTTTTCTCAGGAAGAATATTTTGTTTAAATTAAAAAAAAACAAAAACAAAAAACAAAAAAAAACAGCTCCAGACAATAATCTACTATTGTTGTCATATCCTGCACTGACCTAAGCTCAATTTCGTGAAGGGAAGTCCATTAGGGCTCAACATTTTATGACGAGCTCTGTGTCTCTCTGAGGATCTGCTTTTATCTGTNGAGCTTTTATCTGTGGAATCCTGGATATGTCNTTTTAGGAAAGTTTGTGTTTTGACAGACAGTCAAGTAGTTGTTTCCATATATAGTTCATAGCTTAGTCAGAGTGCAGACACATTTTTATAATGGGATAAACTTTTTTTAATTTTCTAGGCAGTCCTATTCCCTGAGGTGAGGATCTGGTTTCTCCAGACAGGCAGTCTGCACTCTCCAGGCAAGTGCATCTGCATCACAGAAAAGATCCCTGTGACAATGGAGTAAGGCAAGGGANTTCAGCTGCAGGAAGCAGAGGAAGGAGGAAANCCTGGCAGGAGCAAGAAATCAAGGCTTTACACAGAGGTGGAACCAGATAAATGACAACAACAAAAACAGAAGAAAACAAATCCTTGATGGTTGTATGAACATATCTGAGCTATTTGGCATATAGTTCTCATTAAGGAATATAATGTGAACAATTAATTTTTTTTTCATTATTGAGTAAACTTGTGGATCTGGTTGCACTTTGTATGGTACCTGAGGTAGGAGGCAGAATATACAAATAAATACAAATAAAGGATTTAATCCTGGTAAAATGAATTCAGACACATTTTTCTTTCTTTCTTTCTCTTTCTTTTTTTCTTTTGAAAAATGGTACAAAAGTACTTTGTCTTCCTTAATTTAAGTAGCTATGTTTNTTTTAATGCATTATTCAACATTGGGTAATACACTTTATGCAACACCCTGAAATTAGATTTTAAAAGTCATTTTTTTTAAATGAGAGAAGCAATTAAAATTGCCTAAAACAATAGATGCTAGAAGCATCACAGAATCCAGACAAGTAGTTGTCTTGGTGAAGGACAGTGAAGCCACAGCACTAGATTATACCTGTCTCTTATACACATCTAGATGTGTATAAGAGACAGGGGTAATACACTTTATGCAACACCCTGAAATTAGATTTTAAAAGTCACTTTTTTTAATGAGAGAAGCAATTAAAATTGCCTAAAACAATAGATGCTAGAAGCATCACAGAATCCAGACAAGTAGTTGTCTTGGTGAAGGACAGTGAAGCCACAGCACTAGAATATAGTGTGAATTCCTCTGTTCTGCACCTGTCTCTTATACACATCTAGATGTGTATAAGAGACAGCTGTAGGAGTGTATTACATGCTGCTATTGGGCGCTCTGGTAACCTGGAAATGTGGGTAATCAAGCATGTGAGTCATTCACACACTCAAAGCTATAGGTCTAGATATTGTTGTCAGAGTTATGTGCAAAAACAATGAACTCACTGGGAATAAGTTCTGATGCCATCCTCCTAAGATTTTAAGGAGATGGATAAACAATCAGACTTTTAATTATTTTCACTAGCTTTTCCTCTGATTCATGAAACCAAATCATACTGGTTGGAAANTTTCAGGTTTTTACAGAGGAAGAGCAATGAGTCAACTGGAGTTTGGAATGAAGGTTATTTATTTCCTCACTTTTTATGTCCTCACACCACCCTGTATAGTGATCCATACCTGNGCGTGAAGTAAGAACTTTCCCAGACTGAAGGAATACATGTTTCATTCTGCAAAGGAGCAGGTACATTGGGGCATTTGATCAGAATTTACAGAATTGTATTAATTAGCTATGAGTGGCATTTATAATGGATAATATAAATGTTATGTAAGTTCAAACATGCTTTCAGCTTTTCATTTTCATATTTCCACAGTTTAACTACGTCATTTGAAAAAAAATCAAGCAAACATCCCCACTTTGTCATCCAAGCATAGAAGGACTCATCATTTTCATAGGAGTTCCATGACATTTTCAGTGCTCNACACATCAGGATAAATGACAACTGGCCCTTTATTCAGGGAATCTTCATTTTAAGTGGATGGCACTGCCAGCCATGCTTTCAGCTGCTCTTAGCCTCTAGAGGCTGTTCATAATAAATAATACAATCTGCTGGAAGCCTCTAACAGCTCTAAATGTTGCTGCTAATGTGTCTATGGCATTTCAGAGGAGACTTTTAAAACATCCCTAAAATCTGGGAATTACAAAATCTCCCTGGGTTAAAAAGGGCATAAGTTAATGAACTTTATGACTGTCCTTTTAGATAAGATATCCATTCCCAATCTCAGTCACTGAGTTCTGACACAGAAATAGCTTGGACAGCTACTTTACTATGGGAAGGGTCACANTTCTTATCAGATCAGCAATAACCTTGATCTATAAGATTGCAAGTTTGAGAAGCAGGATACCAGCAATAGAAACCCCATATGAAAATAATCTAAAAGAAAAGAAAAGCCTTTGGTTGCTCATTCACATCTACAAACACAGTGTCTTGTTTTCAAATTCTATTCTCTCTAAGCAGGTTCCTCAACCATTTGTGGGAAATTTCAAGCTTCCACAGTATATCAAATTCAGGTACATATGACATAATAAAAACATAATCCAACAATCTACCTGTATAGTTTATACCAGCTCATTTNCTTGGATAGTATCCTAGCTATATGGGTGAGTATTGCCTTAAGAGCGATTTCAAGACATTTGAAATAAAACTAGCTTCACTTTAAGTGCTGGACCTTTTGCAGAGGGGATCGTTTTCCTTATGGGTTGGAACACAACTATTTTTTTTTTATCTAAGAATTTTTTTTATTCATGTTACATACCAACCACAGATCCCTGTCTCATCCCTCCTCCTGCTCTCCCCACCAAATTCCCCTGCCTCCCACTCACCCCTCTAACCTCTCCTCCCATGGAGAGTCAGCNAAGCCTGGCACATTCAGTTGAGGCAGGTCCAAGGCCCTCCCTTCTGCATTAAGGCTGAAAAGGCATCCCACCATAGGTAATGGGCTCCAAAAAGCCAGCTCAGGCACCAGGCATAGATCCTGATCCCACTGCCAGGGGCTCCTCAAACAGACCAAGGTACACAACTATCTCCCATATGCAGAGGGCCTAGTCCATCCGATGCATGTTCCACAGCTGTTCTAAAGTTCGTGANTTCCCACGAGCTTAGTTCAGTTGTCTCTGTAGATTTCTCCATCACGATCTTGACACCCCCTTGCTCATATAACACCTCTTCCCTCTCTTCAACTGTCCTACCGGAGCTCGGCCTGGTGCTTGGCTGGGAACACGGATATTTTAAGAGGCTGGGTTTTTTTCCTCAAACACTAAAACCTTATACTATGTGAAATATTTTTTAAAAAGGAAGAAAGAAAGAGAAAAAAGAAAAAAGCTAAACTCAATTTCAGAGTGCCAATGGTAGGCAAGACTCTACATTCATTATAATTCAGCTATTTCTATTGGTTCTGAACTATTTTTTCATCATTTTAAANTTCTACTAATCTGCATAATTTTCTAGGAGTTGCAAAACGGTTCAGATGAGATCAGTGATATCATTACAGGGAAAGTGNCTGTTAAAGATAGTGAACTCACTCAATGAAGATAACAGTTAAACCAGTGAGTGGAAGAACATCTCTAGTAAGTACCGGTGACACGTTGAAGCCTCTGTGTATTNTAGCTCTGAGTGACTCGTACAATTCTCTCTTGTGCTTCTATGTGTGTCTTCTGTGACTCTGCGTTGGCCTGACCTTACCAGCACTTCCCTTTTCTAATATTCTGTCTCAATATTAGATGATTAGAGAATCTGAAATTACTACTCAATCTATTTGCTTGGACAATTCAGCCACACACACAGAATCAGTGATGNATTAGTCAATCTAGGACTCTTGTTATTGATTACAATTTTCATACCAATGTCCATGCTCCTCATTCAAATTATTTAACATTTCCTTCTGCTTTCACATAAAATTGTGTTGATCTAAACTGAAGATCTTCTAAAATTCTAATTACCTAGCAAAGAGCCCTGTGTAAGAGATTATGATAACTCTAAGGTTTCTAGTCTTTTCCCTTTGAAACTTGACTTGATTTAATACTTCCATTAACAATTTGTTCAGTTTTGCCAACAGATTTTTGAATATGTTCTTTATCTCAAGAAACTTAGTGATAATTGCTATGGAATTAAAGATTAATTAAAACTATCTGTGCTTTTATAAGTTGCTTTGAAGCAAGCTAAGGAACAAATTCTCAAAACATTTATTTGAATTGAATATGTGGATATTTGTGTGGCAGAGAAATTTTCTAAGGGAAAAAGTAAAACTAAAGTATAATAAATGCACAAAAGGAAAGCTATTTTAATAACAAAATATGTTATGGAATAGAGACAGCTCATATGGTGATGTGCTTATTGCACAAGCTTGAGGACCTGAGTTCAGATTTTCAGCACATAAAAATTCCGATTGCTGTGGCACATATGTGTACATGATGTTGTGGGGAATAATGGAGACAAAAGGATCCCTGCGGTTTGCTGGCCTTCTAGCCTATCAAAAACAGCTAGCTCTCATTTCAGTATGGGACCCTGTCTCAAAAAGTAAGGTGGGGAATAAGTGAGGAAGGTATCCAATATTGATCTCTGAGCTCCATGTACACTCATGTGCACATACACACACACACACACATACAGAGTCAACATATGTCACTTTTAAATGAACAAAGAGAACATTAATTGTTTTGGGAGATGTACTATAAAAGTGCACATATATAATGTTATGTGTCATATATGTGGGTTGTATATATATATACTATTATATTATATACAATAATATGTAATATATATACACATTCATATATATATATATATATATGATGCTACATTAAAGACTAAAAAAATGAAGCTATGTGCAAGGAGAGTTGAACAGATGAACTTACAAAGATTAAAGCTTGATGGAAGTATTTATAGATTAAAGAATGACTTCAGTCTGCTAATGGAGAGTGAACATCAAGCAATGCCTCCTACAAAACAGACTCTTCATTTGCAGGGTTTAAGTGCTACCTTCAGGATGGGTTCCTTCCCCCAACAGTCTTTCCTGGATGTGACATCAGGATCACTGTTGTGTAGTTTTTCATTCTCAGGTGGAAATGATAGACTGCAAAGAACCAGCTGTAGCTAGAGCCAAATTTTAATAGAGAATTTTCCAGTAAGCCAAATGTTCAGGCAGAAAGAGATGGAGAATGAAGGAAGGGAGGTAATAAGGGAGGGAGGGAGAGAGAGAGCACAGAGCATAGTCAATATATCTTTGTTGCTTCTGGTGATTTATCTGTTTTCATAGACTGTCTGGGAACTAACATACGTAGTTTTTCAGAATGGTAACAAGATACAAAAATGACCATAGCTCAGGTAGCTCATGATGGGAAGTTTGGGTCACAGAGTAGCTTACCTGCCCATGATTAAGCATTGAGTTTCTTTTAAAGCTCCGTAGCTGGCCAAAAGCTTCTTCTTGAAAAGACAATCGTTGTTATTTTTGATGGATGGCTGAATGCTCATCAAACATCCTCCTGGTCCATGCTGTGGTTCACCTATACAGGCTTCCCAAGAGTGATGTGTACCATCCTTTCCTCCAATAACCATTACAACTGAAGGGTTGTTTGGCCTAAGCCAAATAGCATCTAGTAAAGTGACATCCTAAAGCAGATCTTGGCCTCATTAAAAACCCACCAGCTTTCTGTGTTAAAAGAAAGTTCATTTACATTTTTAAATGATAGAGAAATTGAGAATTCTTTAGTAAGCTAAAAGTAATATGAAATGGTAAAATTATTCAGATCAAGGGAAGATAGGATGAGACAGAAACTTGGATTTGTATAAAGGAATAGAGTCAAAAGTGATTGTAACTTTAGTGAATATAACATATATTTTTCTCTTTTCAAACTTCTTAAAATATAATTATGTACTGAAAGTCTATCTGATGAAAGTTTTTAGCATATAGGATAAAATCATAAAATAAATTGATTAATATAGAGAGGAAAATGGAAAAACAAGGTTATACTTTTTTTGTGACAAAGTTTAACTTAATTTAACTGTATAAAGTTGTGTATGTTTATTTTAACACCTAGAGATACATCATGTAATATGTTGATCCCATCAGTCAGTAACACACGCCTGCAGCTGATGAGCACTTGAGATGTGATTAATATAACTGAGAAAGTAAAATAAATAAATTTTGTTTATTTTAATTTCTTTTTTAAAACTTGTAAAATAAAGCAATGAGAAATGTTTCTGTAATATGCAGCTAAAGAGCTTTGTTATGAATGAAAATACTGAACTGTGATATATGTTAGTCACATATGTCATTCCCAAAAGACATAAATACATACCTCATACAGTTAATCAGAAATAGATCATATGAATTTATTTTATTTGTATACACTAAATATCACTCAATGGATTTGATATGAATATTTATGCATTTGGCTTGGGTCAATCATAGTAACACCACTACAAATTGTAATTGGTGGTTTTAACTTATAACATTTTGTTGCTCATAAGCTATAATCATATAACAACAGTGATTAGGTAGAGAATAAGGGACTAGGGAGGAGGAATGGATCTTTCTAGGAAGAGGAAATACAGTAGATAATTATAGCTACATAAGATGGGTTTTGGAATTGGAGGATCAAACCGGGAGAGGAAGGGAAAACAGAGGGGATATAGGGAGGACAGCTAAAACTAAGAGCCATTTGAGGAATTGTATGGAAACTGAATACAGTAGAAGCTTCCTATAATATATACATGTATGAATGTGGTCTAAATTAAATTGCCAAACAATGGAGGGATAGAGCTCTTACTGGACCACTCTCATTACAAAATAAAGTTTCAGTACCAGGAATGGGTTATATCTAATCTAGTTGTTGGCCAAGGGGGTCTCATGGGAGCCCCAAACAACTCAGGCTATTGCCAAGGCTATTGGTTGTTCTCTACAAATTGATAGCAAGGCTCTGTTGTTGAAGATAACACCTACTCAGCTCATTAAACATAGAAAAGTAGAACTGGTGCCTACATAGGGGCTCCACCCCTATGGACTAAAATTCATGATACTGGAGGGTTCTCTTCAAGCTATCAAAGGGAAAAGGTAAACACCAACCCAGCTACAAATGCTTCAATTTACAAGAGTGACCATCATGCTAGATATGCTGGTACAGTAGTGGCACAAAGCTTGTGGGAATAACCAACCAATATCTGATTTGAGTTATGGACCACTCCATGAAATGAAACCCACACCCAGTGATGATTGGGTGGCTCAGAAGATGAGACAAGATGGCACAAGGACCTAGAGAGGATATCAAATATCACTGTTCTACTAAAGGAACATAGCAGTAAAATGATATTCTTGATGACATTCTGCTATATTCATAGATCAGTGCCTTGCTCAGCCATCATTAGAGAAGCCTTCTCCTTCTGCAGATGGAACAAACACAAAGACCCACAGACAGACATTATGCAGAGACTGAGAGACGTTGAACACTCAGCCCTAAAAGAGATTACTTCAACAAATCCTTCCAAAAATGTATATTTGCATTTATATGATTTTTTTTTGTGCTTTCTCTTTGACTCTTTTTCTGCTTGGTTCTTTTGTTATATTCCAATTTATTTGTTTTGGATTTTTCTTATTTTATTTTATTATTATTCCTTACATACCTGTTTTTGTTTGTTTGTTTGTTTGTTTTATGAGAGGCAAAAATGGTGTAGATCCAGATGGGATGGTGTTGGGGAGATTACCAGAAGTAGAGGGAGGAGAAACTGTATTCAGAATGTAATGTATGGAAAATATATTTTTAATAAAATAATAAAAAAAGCTACTTGTGAGAGAATTAGGATTGTTTTCAGACAGACAGTATTCTAGCTAGCTATGTTATGTCAAAGACAACAACAGCTACCTATTTGAGTGTTAAAATACAGTTGAAGTTTCCCTCAGTACTTTAATCTAATGCGTCACACATATTGAAAATAAATATACTTTTTCTGCCACAGACTTACTAAGTTTTCACAGATAAAGTAGTGTGAGTCACACAGTGTATAGGGCAGATTCTATGGATTATTAACAGTTTATGGAAGCCATTTTGACAGCAGTCAATTTAATAATATTGTGTTGTTTGACAACAGATCCCATTCAGTATGGAAGTGTTACTATAATTTGCCTAAACTATTCATTCAAATTGAAGTTTCTTGAAAACAAAGGAATGTGTAGCATCCAGATAACCAAATGTGATGCTATTTACATTTTCTGATAACCATGACACTAAACATAAGTGAGCTAAAGGTAAGCACAAGGAAAGAAAATACTATTTTCTCAATAATTGTTAAATGTTGAAATGAAACAAACAAAAAAACATTAAATGAGAAGATAATTAATTCAGATCACAGAATATGTGTGTGGTTAGAAAGTTCTGTAATTTTAACCTATATATTCAGCTTTAAATATTTTGGTAAAAATAAAAACCTAATGAGTCTCATTATTTTGTAATATTCAAATAGTTTTGTGATAGAAACATAAGGCTCATGCCAGAGTTCAAATAGATCATGAGAACTAAATTTTATTGTAAATAACTTTATGTGCATTGAAATTATTAAAAATGGACATGAAAAATAATATTTTGTATAATTGATCAATATTTAACATGTTAATGAGATTGCTAATCTGATTTTTAAATGTTTTTAATGTGCATGCCCATAACCTGAAATTACCTTCCAGAATCACACTATATTGCTGTTGGTTATAAATTTGCTTGTGCAATTACTAAATATAAATATAAATATTTAGAAAAATATGAGAATGTATATAATAGTAACTCAATAAAGTATTCCAGTGAATACTATGAATCTTATGAATAAAAAAAACAACACATTTCACCAAGTAGAGGCTCCTGATGTATTAATTCTAAATCCTGATACTTGGAGGATTTCTATTTCTAGGATAAGAAGACAGCCCAGAAGGAAAGAAGTCAGGAGTGAAAGAAAAGGAAGAAGGAAGGGAGGGAGAGACAGAGGGAAGAAAAGAATCACATTAAAAATGATGAATCACTTTAACATTGAACAAAAAAAAATAGTCTATAGTCTCTGAGGTGAGGGGATCAAACAATTTGAGCACTATTATTCTTCCAGATGATTATTTATTGAGATTTTCTAGGATAAAATGTAGGAATAAAGAAACCCGGAGANTCTATAGGATTAGGATATGGATTTGAAGTCAAGGGAGATCAAGGCAGACAGAGTTTACAAATACAACAACAAAGAGTAGATCTATGCAGACAGGAACCCCACAGGCCTCCTCGGGCTTCCTTTTCTGTATTGAGCAAAATAGTGATCACAGCAAATCCGTGGAAAAACCGCTCAAGGTTTAGAAAATAACAGTGCATGAGAAAAACTATGCAAGGTTCTCATAAATGGCTACTGTTGATGTCTTTTCTCACAAAAAGTGTATTTCTTTCTTTTACATCATCAATAAAAGATTTAAATTTGAAATTAGAAAAAGCAGTATTACTTCATTAGTACCTAACACAAAAACAAAACATATGTGATATCTATATAAAACTCTTACATACTCTGAAAAAATAAACTAAAGATGAGTTAAATAAATTTGGAAATAGTGACTGGTTAGGAATGTCAAGGTTTCAAGTTCTCCNCTACCTTATCTGTAGGTTCAAGGGTAGCTGNATCAAGTGTCTTGAGAATATTAACCAACTAATTCTATAGTTCATTGAGAAATTGAAAAGATTCATTCAGTAAAGCCAACTTCAAATTGTAAATAACAATATTTAAAGAAAGTTGATGACTGGTAT
>LZPO01076279.1:65298-75306 GCA_001675575.1 Neotoma lepida
GATTAAAAGTGAGCATATAAAAATGAGTGATTCATAGTTTGTGCATTAAACAGCATAATATGACATGATACACCAGTTACAATGTCCAGAAACCAAAATCTGGACAATGCCCAATTTGATGGAGAAAGATGTGGGCCAGCAAGCACACCTCTTCATTGGTGCTGTGAATGCAAATNTACAGCCACTCTGTAGATAATTTGTCAGTATCTCATAAAACTGTCTTCCCACATCAAAATGCTCACTCACTGGTGTTTACACAAATGAATTAAAAACTTAACACCTTACCCAGAATTGACTAAACTTGGAATCAATCAATGTGTCCTCCAGTAAATAAAATAAGACTTAGCCAGAAAACGGAATAAAAAATATTCAGTATACAAAATAATTGTGTCACAAAGCCCAAAGAGCTGAGCTGGTGGAGAAATGCAAACAAATGTTACTAACTGAAAGAAGATTATCCAAGAAGACTGCAAACTATGGTGCCAAGGGCTAGTTGTTGCAAAAAAAAAATTAAAATACATAGACAGAAAAATGTCTTCTGGCTTTTAGGTATTGAGAGATAATAGGATGGCTAGCACAGATGTTTAGGGCACTGAAACTCTTCTGTATAATACAATAATATTAAACACATCTCATCCATTTGCTAAAACCCACAATGTAAGGAATATTAATTATGGATTTTGGGTGAATATGATGTGTCAGTGTAGATTATCATCTGAAACATACATATCAGTATAATGCAGGATGAAAGTCCTGGGAGAATCTGTGTGCTTCCATGAATGAGAAAAAAAATGAGTTTTACTCTGGAATGCATTTTGTTTGAGTCTAAAACTACCATCAAGGTAACAGTTTATTTACTTAGGAAAAACAAATGAGTGAATGCAATCATTGGAAAAGGCCATGTTACAGACTTAAACTCCCAAATATCAACAATCCCACTAATGAGAAATGTTGGAAATTCCCCATTNGATGTCCATAGTTCAGGGCAGTTGCATAAAATATAACTATGTAATGCATACACAAATATATGTCTTAAGTTTTCATTATACCTTTTGTGATTTAGTGGGTGTGTTGGTTTATGTGTGTGCTACTCAAACCGAGGCTGAAGGACAACTTGCATGAATAAGTTCTCTCATCTCTTCCAGTCCCAGAGACGGAACTCAGGTCATCAGGCTGGGTGACAGATACTTTTACCCAGAGTCAACTTGAAGGACTGAAAATGTACATGAGGACACAAAAGAGATACCCTATTTTATCATTAGTCAGCCTGAGTCAGGAGGGATGACACCCCATCACACAGTCTTCAGAGTAAATATCACTAAAGAGAAGCATATCCATAATAATGAAGATAACAAATATTTTGATACCTAAAATTATGACATCAAACTCATAATATTTAAAAAGGGACACTCAAATCTACAATTTGTAGCTAGACATTTCAAAACTCATTCTTAGTGAATAATCTAATACGGAGACAAGTAACCAGCACAGGAATAGATGAGCTGAAGAAAAACAACCAGATTGACTGAATTTGTTTCTACAAACTTATTNATTCCAAGTCAGTGGAGCACTTACCTAAACAAACCCTACTGAGGAATCAGAAAAGATTACTAAATTGGGGTTCACACATGCTGCTAAGTATTAAAATCNATCCTAATGTAATCTGGGAGATAGGTTTTCTTTTCAATTAACAAGGTGCTAAANTCCATCATTAAGTGTGATCTTCAAGATTTCACAAGGGAAAAAGTTCAAATTTGGAGTATTTAAGAACGTGGTTATATAAACAACAAAATTTGGAAATATAGGAAAGATTCATATGATTTAAAAAGAACACTAGTATTTATCAACAATCTCCTTCTCAAGAACACGAAAAACCACAAAAATTACATNGGATAACCTGAAACAGATGGCTTAATTGTAATCTGCTTCATTAAATTATATTTTTCATGTACTGTATTAATTAGTTTTAAGGACATAATTAACTTTTAAAACATTTATGGAGTCATGCCTCTACCAGCACAGTCTAATTTTAGAATATTTCTATACTGCAGAAAAAGACGTGAGGTTCACTTGAAGTAATCATGCTTCACACTCCTAGACCCTGGCATAAACAAACACATTATTTATCTTTANAAATTTGCTGTTAGATAAATCATGAGAAATAGTATCCTAATAGATGGTCTGGATGCCTATGTTATTTCTCTTAGTGTGACAATTTTGAGATTCTGTGCTGAAGATGTATCAATACTTTACTTGCCCTTCTTCTTTATCAGTTTTGATGTTGCCACCATGCTTGTGTATTGGTACTTACACATATATTTTCTTTCTTTCTGGTATATACTTAGTTTGAGGTATTTATCATATATCTAACTTATGATAAACAGGCATTTTTCAAAATATATGATTTTATAGGTCAGAGAGCATTATATGATGTGTTTCATATCCCCACATATATAATAATTCTTTTTACTTCCTGTGTTTGAAATCATAATCATTCTATGAATTTGCAGTGGTTGTTCATTTTGGATTTAATTTTAGAAGACAAAAGATGTCGATTTGAGCATCCTTTCATGTGACTGTTAGCTGCTCCTCATATATTTTAATGGTTTTAATGTTCATTCACGTGCTGATGCCTTTTTATTGAAAATATTTTTCATATGGTACTTTCTGATCATGATTTCCTCTTCCTTGCTTAGCTCATCCCAGATCATCCCATCTACCCCTTCATCGCCATCTCCATGCCTTTCTTGTCTCTCTCTCTCTAGAAAATAAACAAGTAAATAAAACAAAAAATAATAAAAAAGGCACAAGAAACATATACACATGAACACACACACACACACACACACACACACACACACACACCATAAAGAAAGATAAAGTCAGAAATGATATATACTAGCAAGAGACTAGTCTGGTAAGGGTTATCTTGCAGGGTCATATATTTGAAACTAACTTTACTCAACTTAAGTAGACATACAGTTTGTCCAGCATCATGTATTGAGGAAGTTGTCTCTTCTCTCTGAAGTGTATTTTAGGAGTCGTTATCAAGCATAATGTATGAATCTTCTTTTTTTGTTCCAATGATTCACATGTCTTTTTTTGTGCCAGCATTGACTTGTCCTATGAGATTATGGGATTTAATTACATTCAAACTACCCCATTAGGATTTCTTTTTTAAAGTTTTCNCTTATAATAGTCTGAATTTCTTTGNTATCCATTTTAATGTTTGTTGTTCATTTTNGTTTTTGTTCACTTGAATCATCTCTTTCCCTTATTTCAGTGTTTTTTGGGTCTTTCAGCTGTGTTTATCAAATAAAAACAAAACATAACAGCTCTTAGATTCATTCANTCTTTTTATTCTAGATTATTTTTGTTATTGTTTCTACTTCATTATTTTCTGGTTTAATTTTTATTATTTCTTGCCATCTTTAGAACTGGATTTCGTTTGTTCTTGCTTTTCCATTTTTTTTCTATTCTATGATGTAGTTTTTTTTTCATGTTACATAGTATATTTTCCTTATACTTTTGAATATGGCCCTTTGTAGTTTTAGTCTCACTCCTTTTTTTAAAGGGTGACTTATATTTTCAATGCTGAAGATTACCACATGCATACCAGCCAAGTACTCTGCCACTTTGTACAACCTGTGACCCTGAATGATATAGTTTAATTCTTGAGAAAGTCTGTATATTCATGAGCTGCTTGTCCTTAGACATCATTTTCTGCCTCAAAGTCTTCAGTGCTGTACGAGTCCTAAATTGTCTTATATTAGAAACCCAGAGCTCGATGTTGGTATGAACACTAAAAGATCAGAGAGACAAAGGAACAAGCACCTTTTACTTCCAGGACTCCTCAGCCTGAAAANGCCTCAGCCGATAGGCTTCTAGTCGAATGAGCTTCCTCAGCTAAAGAGACTTCTACTTCCTGTCTCCTCATGTTTTATATACCTTTCTCTGCCCAGCCATCACGTCCTGGGATTACAGGCATGTGTGCTTTCCAAGCAAAGGCATGAGATCTCAAGTGCTGGGCTTAAAGGTATATGATTCCCACGTCCTGGGATTAAAGGTGTATGCCAGCACTGCCTGGCTCTTCTTCTTTCCTAGACTGAGTCAATCTCAGTAGTCCAAGATGGCTTTGAACTCGTAGAGATGGAGACAGAGCTCTGCCTCCTGAGTGCTAGGATTAAANGTGTGTGCCACCACTGCCTGGCCTCTATGTTTAATCTAGTCTNGTGTTCTGTTCTCTGATCTTCAGGTAAATTTTATTAGGGTACATAATATATCACCACACTTCAGGATGCTGTGTTATGTTCTGAATATTTTATTGTCTCTTTCAAGGTTGTCAGAGTACTGTGTTATCTTCTGAATGTTTTATTGTTCCTTGCCACATTCAGATCTATATTTATAGTTAATGCACTTCTGTTTTCTATTTAAAGTTCCTAAGTTTGTCTTAATTACTTCCAGTTTCATTACTCATAGTTTTTCTTTACAATTGTCCCAGTTTAAATGTTAAACTATATGATTCTTACTCACAATCAATCTAGTATAGATNCTTGTGAACATTAAGGAATCAAATTGATAGTTTTAATTTATGGATGTTGAGTTACCTTAACCAACATTGAAAATACTGATATAATTCTGCTTTTTCTGAGGCCAGGTTGGATCTAGGGACCCAAGGTAAGACACCACCCACTGCCCGCTAAGTCCACCCAATATCTCCCAACAGTACCCCCTCCCTTTGGCTCCATATCCCAGCCCACATCTCCAGCTACGATATCCCAGGTAAGACATTGTCCACCACCGACTAACACCCATTAAAGCCCACTCAAGACTGCATGCCATCCCCTAAGCTCCATATTCTGGCAAACAACTTTGGCAGAATACTTCTGCTTTACTGTAGGTTGGGCCAGATCTAGGGACCCAAGATAAGATACCACCCACTGCCAGCTAACAATCATTAAAGCCCACCCAAACCCCCCTAATTTGACTCATCCCCCTATCCTGATCTCCATATCTCTACCCAAAACCTTGGCCAAAAACTTCTGCTATACTGGAGGTCACATTGTACTAGGAATCCCAGAGACCAAGCAAGTACCCAGAACCTCAGAGTCCACACAGCTACTTGGATCCACAGAGGCAACATTGGCACCAAGAATGCTAGAGGTCTTACAGGCCACAAAACCCCACTGGAGACACCTACTGAACCTGAGGACTCTACTCACCAGAACCCTTGGCCACTTAGGCCAGAAGACCAGAGAGGAAACTGAAACCAAGCAACAAAACATAATCCAACAAAGAGAAACTCAGGAACAAACACCTAGACCTATAATCATGCCAAATCCAGACCCCTAAACAACAGTGTAAGAACAACCAATGACAGAAAGAGCAATGTGGCTCTACCAGAGCACAGATATCATATGATAGCAAGACCTGAACAATCCAAGACAGCTGAACCACAAGAAAATGACCTTAAAACCAACTATATTAAAATGATAGATGTCTTTAAAGAGGAAATGAAAAAAATCCCTTAAAGAATTTGAGGAGGGAAAATTAGAGGAAATCAATAAATCCCTTAAAGAATGCCAAGAAAGCAAAGAAAAAACAAAAGGGTGAAAGAAACAGCTCAAGACCTGAAAATGGAAATAGAAGCAATAAAGAAAACACAAACTGAGGAAATTGTGGAAATGAAAAATCTGGGTAAGTGAACAGGAACTACAGCTGCAAACATCACCAACAGAATGCAAGATATGGAAAAAATAATCTCAGGTGTTCAAGATAAGGTAGAGAAAATAGATTCATGGCCAAAGAAAATGTTGTCTAAAAATCCTAGCACAAAACATCCAGAAAATCTGGAACATTATGAAAAAAACCAAACCTANGAATAATAAGAATAGAAGAAGGAAAAGAATCACAGCTCAAAGGCCCAGAAAATATATACAGCAAAATCATAGAAGAAAAAATTCATAATCTAAAAGGGACATGCCTATAAAGGTACAAGAAGCTTAAAGAAAATCAAATGGGTTGGACCAGATAAAAGGTCCCTATGCCACATAAAAGTCAAAACACTAAGCCTACAGAACAAAGAAAGAATTTTAAAAGCTTAAAGGAAAAAAGACAAGTAGCATATAAAGGCAGACCTATTAGAATTACTCCAAAAGGGTCTGCACAGGTGTCTTGTAGACTGTCAGAGACCACANATATCAGTTCAGACTACTATACCCAGCAAAACTTTCAATTACCATAGATGGAGAAAACAAGATATTTCATGACAAAAATCAAATTTAAACAATATCTACCAAAAAATTAATCCCTACAGGAGGCACTAGAAGGAAAATTCCATCCCAAGGAGGTTAATTACATCAATGAAAACATAGACAATAAATAATCTCACACCAGCAAAATCCAAAAATGGAAACACACACACACACACACACACACACACACACACACTGCCACCACCACCAAAAAGAACAAAATAAAAGGAATTAACAATCATAGATCATTACTATCTCTCAATATCAATGGAATCAAATCACCAACAGAAATACACAGGCTAACAGAGTGGATATGNAAATATGATCCACCCTTCTGCTACATACAAGAGACACACACACCTCAACACCAAAGATAGACATTACCTCAGAGTAAAGGGTTGGAAAAAGATTTTCCAAGCAAATAGATCTAATAAGCAAGCTGGTATAGTCATTCCTTTATCTAACAAAATAGATTTCCAATCAAAATCATCAAAAGATATGGAGAAGGACATTCCATGCTCATCAAAGAAAAAATGTACCAAAAGGACATTGCAAATCTTAACTTCTGTGCTCCAAGCACAAAGGAACACACGTTTGTAAAAGAAACNTTACTAAAGCTTAAATNACATATCGAACCGCACACATTAATTGTGGGAGACTTTTATACCCCATTCTTACTAATGGACAGGTCATCCAGATATAAGATAAACAGAGAAATAATGGAGCTAAGAGATGTTCTTACTCAAATGGACCTAACATATCTACAGAACATTTAACCCAAATGCAAGAATATACTCTCTTCTCAGCACTTTATGGGACCTTCTCAAAATTGACCATACACTTTATGACTAAGCAAGTCTCAACAGATACAAAAAAAATGTTATCAAACTACCATGAATTAAAGCTGGGTTTCAACAACAGAAACAGCGAAAGCCTACAAATTCATGGAAACTGAAGAACTCACTAATGAATCAACACTGGGTCAAGGAAGAAANAAGAAAGAAATTAAAGTCATCCTAGAATTCAATAAAAGTGAATACACAACATACCCAAACNATGGGACACAATGAAAGCAGTCAGTGCTAACAGGAATGTTCATAGCAACAAGTAACTTTACAAAGAAACTAGAGAGATATTTATATTAGTGACCTAACAGCAAACCTGAAAGCTCTAGAACAAAATGAAATGAACACACCCAAGAGAAGTAGAAGACAGGAAATAATCAAACTTGGGACTGAAATCAATAAAATAGAAACAAAGAGAACAATACAGAGAGTCAATAAAATAAAGAGTTGGTTCTATGACAAAATNAACAAGATAGATAAACCCTTATCCAAACTAAATAAATAGCAAAGAGAGAATATTCAAATTAACAAAATCATAAACAAAAAGGGTAATATAACAAAAGACATCAAAGAAATCCAAAGAATTATTATGTCATACTTAAAAACCTGTACCCCACAAAACTGGAAAATCTAAAAAAATAAAATGGACAATTTTCTCAATAGATACCAGTTACCAAAGTTAAATCAAGATCAGATAAACAACTTAAATACATCTATTGCCCCTACGGGAATAGAAGCAGTCATTAAAATTCTCCAAACCAAAAAATTCCCAAGGGCAGATGGTTTTAGCACAGAATCCGACCAGATTTTCAAAGTAGAGTTAATACCAATATTCCTCAAATTATTCCACAAAATAGAAACAGAAGGAACATTGCCAAATTCATTTTATGAGGCCACAGTCACCCTTATACTCAAACCNCACAAAGACTCAACTAAGAAAGAGAATTACAGAACAATTACCCTCATAAACATTGATTAAAAATAGTCAATAAAATACTTGCATACTGAATCCAAGAAGGCAACAAAAAGATCATCCACCATGATAAAGTAGGCTTCATCCCAGAGATGCAGGGATATTTCAAGAGATGAAAATCTATTGATGTAATCCATCATATAACAAATTGAAAGAAAAAACATCATCTCATTAGATGCTGAAAAATTCTTGATAAAATCCAGCACCCCTTCATGATAAAGGTCTTGAAGAGATTAAGGATACAAGGAACATACCTAAACATAATAAAAGCAATATACAGCAAACCTATAGCCAACACCAAATGAAATGGAGAGAAACTTAAAAGTAATTCTACAAAAATAAGGACCAGACAAGGGTGTCCACTCTCTCCATATCTATTCAATATTGTGCTTGAAGTTTTAGCTAGAGCGATAAGACAACTAAATGAGATCATGGGGAANAATTGGGAAAAAGAAGGCAAAGTTTCTCTATTTGAAGATGATATGATAATACACAGAATCAAACCAAAAAATTCTATCAAGAATTTCCTACAGCTTATAAACACTTTTAGTGAAGTGGCTGGATAGAAGATTAACACACACACAAAAAAATCAGTAACCCGTTTATATACAAATGATAAATGGAATGAGAAAGAAATCAGGGAATCAACACCTTTTGTAATAGCCTCAAACAATATAAAATATCTTGGTGTAAAAGCAAGTAAAAGACATATATGACAAGAACTTCAAAACTTTGAAGAAAATAATTGAAGAAGATATTAGAGAATGGAAAGATCTCCTATGCTCATGGATTGGTAGGATTAACACNGTAAAGATGNCCATCTTAACAAAAGCAATCTACAAATTCAATGCAATGCCCATCAAAAATTCAACATAATCTTTTATAGAACTTGAAGACAATACACAGCTTCAATTGAAAAAAAACAAAAACAAAAAAAAACCAAAACAAACAAACAAACAAATAACCCAGCTCAGTATAACTGAAACTATCCTGTTCAGGAATAAAACTTCTGGAGGTATCACCATCCTGATATTTCAAGCTATACTACAGAGCTGTAGTAATGAAAACTGCATGGCATTGATATAAAAACAAACAGATAGATCAATGGAACCAAATCAAAGACCCAGATATAAATCTGCATACCTGTGGACACNTGATTTTTGATAAAGAATCCAGAAATATATATTGGGAAATTCAGCATCTTCAACAAATGGTGCTGGTCTAAGTGAATGTCAGCATGTAGAAGAATGCAAATAGATCCATATCTATCACCATGCATAAAACCCAAGTCCAAGTGTATCAAAGACCTCAACATAAAACCAGATGGACTGAATTTGATAGAAGAGAAAGTGGGAAATAGCCTTGAATTCATTGGCACAGGATACAACTTTCTGGTGTCTAGAAAACCAATCATGCAGGCACTAAAGATCAATAATTAATAAATGGGACCTCATGAAACTGAAAAGCTTCTGCAAGGCAAAGGATACCATCAAAAATAGAAAAAGATCTTCACCAACCCCACATCTGACAGAGGACTTATTTCAAAACAATATAAAGAACTAAAGAAACTAGACATCAGAAAACCAAATAACCCAATTGAAAAATTGGATGCAGATCTAAACAGAGAATTCTCAACAGAGAAATCTCAAATAGCCAGGAAATACTTAAAGAAATGTTCAACATCCTTAACCATCAGGGAAATGTAAATCAAAACAACTCTGAGATTCCACCTTATACCTGTCAGAATGGCTAAGATCAAAAACAAAAGTGACAGCTCATGCTGGTGAGGATGTGGAGCAAGGGGAACACTCTTCCACTACTGGTGGGAATGAAATTGTGTATAGCTACTTTGGAAATCACTATGACAGTTTCTCAGAAAACTGTGAATAGACTTACCTCAAGACCCAGCTTTATCCATCCTGGGCATATACAAAAA
>LZPO01076280.1:6052-17810 GCA_001675575.1 Neotoma lepida
AGGTTGGTATGCAAAAGGAGTGGAAGATCTTTTTAATTTAAAAATAAATAAATAAACTAAAAGAAAAAATAAATAAAATCTTTAGATTAGACTCTCAGCCTTAAGCAGAGAAGTCTCACTTTCCAGAAAATAATCATGAAGGCAGAGCTTTTGACCTCACAAGATGCTAAGAAGATGTGACCATTGAGTGCTCAGCTCTAAACTAGACATTTATATGACATTATTTACATATTATTTAGACATTATATGGCTCAAGGAACACTGATGAAGAAGAGGCTGAAAGTTTTAAGAGACAAAAGATAAGGAGGGATAAAGGGGAAATTATTAAGGCAACTCCATGTAGCTAATACAAGATTTATTTAGGGATAACTTGAAGCCAGTAAAGGGGTTGGTTACAGGATCCAAGAGAGGTGAGGTGTAGTCCAGTGGTGTTCTCTGGAGAATGCTGCTCGGTCTATCATCCAGCATCCAGGATCACCAGGACCCAAGAGGGCCAGCACTGGATGGATCTCCAGTCTTAAAGGCTCCCGTCTCGGCCTGCCCCAGGGAGACATCCTAGGTAGGCATGACAGTTACCAGAAGCCTCACTAGGGGTAGTGCTTCCAGGTCAAGTCTGGAACAGCTACCCACTACATCTCCCCCTTTTGTCTAAATAAGAAAGTTCTAATCTAATACAAAATTATACAAATAGCAATGATTATAAAGGATAATGACCTAGACAAGATGGAACTACAACCAACATGAACAACATCAAACAAGAGACACATACTAAAATACTAAAATCCAGAGAAGTCTTGAGCATAGGTAAATGGTACATTTTAGAAGAACCTGAATGTAGTACTTAGTATGTTCTAGCTAAGATACAAGAAGATTGTAACTGTAACTATCTAGTCTTCAACTCCATCTAAGACCTGAGAAGGAATATAATTACACCTGGAAAATGGGAGAAGGCCACAAGCAACTTTCGGGAGTCTTGAGAGAGTAGACAGTGACAACTGGCAGCCTGGACAGTCACCTAGAATCTCTCTGTATAGTTTGTGCATTCAGATTAGCTACAGGCCTAGAGTATCTGTCAGATCATTTTCAGAAGCAGGTTTTTTTGAAAGACTATCTTACCCTGTCTTGCTAGAATTCAATAGTCGCTTTTCATTGTGTCCTGCTCATACCAAAGGGACAGTATTCGTACTGTCAGTGGTCAAGGCAAGGGCAGTTCTTTGCTCAATAGGCCATTTTTTTGTGCCAAGAAGAAGACAAACTTCCAAAAGGAAATGTCTCAGAAACCCAACATTCTCTCGGGATCAGATTGGTGCTGCCAGGAGCAATTGTGTCTCACGTCAGTGGAGTTCTAAGTTATCAAATAATTTAAATGCCATATTCTCTAGGTCTATGAAGTGTTTGAAGACTATCTATCCATCTGACATGTTTTGGTAAACCTGAAGAACCTAACTAACATAACTATAGAAATTACAAGCATGAGTGACTATAACTCAGTAAATCTTCTCTACTAAAATAACTTCAGGGCTAAAGCTTCATATAACAAGATAAACAGTCTATAAGCAGATGTGCTATAAGGACAATGACCTCAAGATTGTGACAATACACAAAATGACTTAAACAGAGGTAGGAAAGTATATATAGTGCAATATGTAATATAACAATAATCCTAAATATATTTCAATAAGCAAATATCCTAAACAGAGTTAGAACATACATGCAGCATGACAAATACAATTTTACATTTGTATCAATATACAAAATATTTCAAACAAAAGTAGAAACGTGTACATTACAACAAATATAGTTCTGCATTTGTATCAATATACAAATTATCCTAAATAGAAATATACGAAATAGATGTACATGACAACAAATATAGTTCTGCATTTGTATCAATATACAAATTATCTTAAATAAGAATATAAAAAGTTTGTATTTGTATCAATATACAAGAATCAATATCAGTGCAAATTATCTAAGGCTGATATTTTACTGAATTAGTTTACTAGTAAATGCAATAATCTACCTTAATATCCTATACCTATTCATTCCTCTTTTAGGATATTAGTCAAATTTTGTAGTTCATCTTTAGGTATTCCCATGATACCCAGTAAGTTGGAAATGCTTCCTAACAATTTTTGAATATCATTAAGAGTCTGCAATCAATCAAGGCTGAGGGTGGAAGCCACCTGGGTGTTTGGAGTTTGCCCCCCCCATGAGTGCTAGATAAAGGAAAAATTATTAAGACAACTCCACGTAGTTAATACAAGACTTATTTAGGGGTAACTTAAAGCCAGTAAAGGGGTTGGTTACAGGATCCAGGAGAGGTGAGGTGCAGTCCAACGGTGTTCTCTGGAGAATGCTGCTCGGTCTACCATCCAGCATCCAGGATCACCAGGAACCAAGAGGGCCAGCATGGACAGATCTCCAGTCTTAAAGGCTCCTGTCTCGGCCTACCTCAGGGAGACATCCTAGGTAGACATGACAGTTACCAGAAACCTCACTAGGGATAGTGCTTCCGGGTCAAAGCTGGAACAGCTACCCACTACAGAGGGCTATGAATTATCATCTGAGCAGTATACAACCATTCCAATCACAAACTTTCAACAGCTGCTGATGAGTGCATAAGATCAGAAGACAAGGATAGATGGAGGAGGGTCGCAGGGAATCCCATTCTTCCTGATAAAATACTTCTTACCTTTAGATTCAGAGAAAGGAGAAATCATTTACTCTATTATATACTCACTGATTACCCCACCTGGCTTAAGAGCATAGTCACAATGCAACTGTCACACATATAGTTCTGATTAAATAAAATGGGTCACACTTCACAATCCAAACTCATGAATATGGAGAAGTGATGGGAAGGGAGGGTGTTATAGAGTTCCTGGTCCCTGCAGAAATATCATAGACTCAAAACAATTATAACTAAAAATGTATTGATTGCTGCTAGCAGGACAACAATCTCCGAGATGAACTAGAAATTCCTTTGCAAAAGGAGGGGAGGGAAGTATTTTTAAAGGCAAAACCACAGTAACATTGTGGGATTTTTGCTCTCTCTCACCAGTCACTTGGTGCAGAAGGGTTGAGGGGACAGAGTCAAGGCAATTTTCCTTGGAGGAAGACTCTAGAGACCAGCATTGAGGTGTAGATCTGGTTTAATGTGTATGTTCACTGGCATATATGCAAACATTGACCAATCAGCTAAGGTCATATCAAGTTACCGTGGAATGAATGCAAATGACATGCAACCCATGTTTTGTGAGGGTGTATGGGGGGAGCAGTATGTCTAGGCAGTGTGTCTGCAGACAAAGGGCAGGAATCAGGCAACATCCTGGGCTTTTGTGCCAAATTAGAGGGTCTCCAGTTAGCTGTATCTGCAGTATGAGTCATCTAGTGCTCCAGAGACTCAGGTCTGTGCAAACAGCCACAGGAGTTGTTGCCACTTCTCACGTTCCCTGTCTTTTAGTGATGCCATCAGAACAGAAAATGACACTTCATTTGAGCTGAGTATCTGCACGAGCCAGCTAGGAACTGTTCTACTCTGACAAGTTTAACTAGTTAAAGTGACCTCAAATTAGTCCTCAACTATCTGCATGAGCAAGTTACAGAATCCAAAAAGAAGTTAGTCATAGCATAAATGTACATGGTCATGCTGTATAGTTCTGGGTGTGAAGATCACTGAGTCAGGGTTACTGGGAACTTATCTTCCAGGGACTGGATTCAGAGACAAACAGCTCGTAGGTACCAAGATGGCTGCCTAGTATAAAATGGAGAAGTTTCTTTAGCTGTCACATTCCCCATTGATTCTAGATGGCACAAATCAAGTAATTGGTTTGCATTTATGTAGGGCTAAAGTGTTTTATTTTAATTGTCTTAACTTTTTAATATGTGTAAGTAGCCAGTTTATGATAGAAGGGCTTATGGCAATACCCAGGAGTAACCAAATGAGAGGCTTTTAGTTCATTATATCCTCCAAATGCTCTAAGAAATGAGTGGTGGAATTTAATTTTAACGCCCCTGGTAACTATGCTATCGGACATTAACATTTACAAATAATCAGTAGGATACATAAATCAGTGAGACAGAGAAAATAAACATTGCTTTATCGAGGTAAAATTTGATAACCACAAAGAAAAGGCATTTAATCAGTTCCTAGTCCCCGTCTTGAGTAACTCTTTTTGTAAGTTTCATGACCTTAAATGGGGGACATTTTTTATAAACACGTACTGAGAAAGGGGGAACAAAAAAAGCTAGACATCTGTTCATAAAATTTAGCCACCACTTTTTATGCTTTATAAAATTAATTTTTAATAAATGCTGCATATGAACAAATATCAAAGACTGTAAACTTCAGTGGCTACATGTACATGACAAAATACCCATTTGTGTAGAGTCAAGAAGATAAATTTCTTTGATTAAATACCTAAAATTATGAATAATACTGAGATGCAAATTTAAGGCAAAATAGCAATTGACATGCACATTATTGAAGATTTCATTGAAAATGACCACTTACTATATGACAAGCAGTGGAGTAAAAAGATTAGGAAAATGGCTGTTATATTTTTACAATTATCCATGGCAGGTTGTGAGCGTGCAATATTTTTCAGTCCTAATACTTTAAAATGTTGAATGACCTATTGATATTCTATTAACTGATAAGGCATTTGAGTAAAAATTTATTTATAAGCCAAGAACGAACGATTGACATTAGAATACTTGACTTTACTCCCTAGTGTCTTCAGGCCAACCCTTTCTTTCTTATTCAGGATCATGCTTAGTTCTCAGAAAAACAGAAATCAGTTTTCAGTTATTGTGTATTGAGTATTACTAAAACATTTACTCCAGGAGAGAGATGAAGGGTCATTGAACTCATAAGAAAATTAAAGCATCAAAGACATCCTTTTACTGTGATTATGTAAGGAGTCACCAGTATTGGGGAAACTCTTCAGTGGAACTGCCTGCAAGTTGGGCATGAAACTCTAGTAAGTGTGAGATTAGTTGTCACAGTACTGGGAGAATTTTGAAGGTTGCCTTGGAGTCATCAACTATCATGTAAATATTCTTTCACAATGCTCCTATTTTATAAAAAACATTGATTAATTAACAAGAATAATTAAAATGAAAAAAGAAGGTCAAAAACTTTAAAGTTTTAAAAGAGTTAAAGGACATAAAACACATATAAGAAAAATTAAAAATATTGAGACAATATGTGTAAGAGAGACATGTATGTATAAGTGGTTAAGAGAGACAATTGACCAAATTATAAGTAGTTATACTAATTGATTACTAGAGCTAATGGTTCATATTTATAAAAGATTCAAATTACAAGTAGTAGATTTCTTTTTTCCATGATAATTCTGTATAAATCATTTTTATTAAAATTTTTAAATAACATAAATAGGAGTAACAAATATATTTATCATTTGTTCTAAGAAAATTTTCATAAGGGCAGTGTTAAACAATATCTGGAGTCATACCCCATATATATATAACAGCTTTTTCATTGCTGATTCTTTGTTTTTTTATGCCTCCTGTACACCATAGTTTTCCCAGGAAACCTTTAGGTCTCATCCAATCAGCGCCAAATGACATACAATCAGCTGGAAGGAGTGACTGCATACTTAGGTGAAGGTCCAATGACCTTGTCTATCTCCTCTTTTATAGGAATATTAACTCTTAGCACATCCATCGCTAGTTATTTTAAGCAAGCGTATCTGGAGTTATTACTGGGAGATTTTATACAGAAAGCTTTGTTTTATTTTATAAACATATCTTCATATGGGAACAGACAACCTGTAAAGTTTAATAAGTATTTTTCATAAGTTATGAAGTTGCAGAACAATGTAAGTATCTGTAACCTAGAGGCCATTAAACAGAAAACTATAAAAAACGATGTCTACAGGAACTCAGAAAATGTTCACATCCAGTTATTTTTATTTTTGAAGATTTTGAACCATATTCAATAAGCTTACAATTCTTGATAGAGAGCACATTTACATTTTAGCTGTTTTAAAGCACATAGTGTCCTTTCTTGGGCTCTTTCGTTTTGTTTTGTCTCTTTGTTCTAGAGTCAGGTGGCCTTCCTATGTAGGACAGAAAATTTGGAGGAAATTTTTAAACAAGCATGTTCTGGTTGAGAGAGGTGGGTGAAAACCCAACTCCTGAGCCAGCCTTTTAATAAAGTAGAACAGTATAAAATAATGCTTCAACATTATCCCTACCCAAAAGAGACCTCGATCCCTGGAAAACCAAATTCAGTCATCAGAGGGAGAGACCAAAGCAAGCAGAGAACAGAGAAGGCTTAGAGATAAGAACTTCTGGGTAAGGGCCAGCAGCAATGTGGTCAGTTGCCACATTGTTGTCAGCAACAAGCAGCAGAACAGGAAGCATGTGTATCCCAGCCTGGTGATACAGGAGTGGTGGTTGCTACAGCTCAATGGTCAGACACGGGAGCCAGTTGGGAGATAGAACAAGCAGGAAAAATGACATCCTTCAGAGGCAGAGCAAGGGAGAAGGATCACAAACAGGAGGGCATAGAAAAGTGACCAATGTACCAGAATTCAGTAAGTGAAAAAGAGGGACAGATACAGAGCAAACCGACAAAGGGAGAGATAGCATGGAGGCAGCCAAGAACAGTCTGCATCTCAGAAAGTCCTGAAAATGGTGTAGCATTGGGCTAAGGATTTATTTGGCTGTTTTCTGTTTGTCTCACATTTCTGCAACACAACTTGAAAACAAATCCAACAGACAATGAAAAACAACAGAATAACACAACAAAAACAATACAACAATGCAATGGGGGAAGACCAGATGAGCTCAGACAAAAAACCAGAGGATAGTAAGTCATCCTCTCTTCCCTGAGTGCTAGGTCTGCTCATCTGATCTCACCTTTATCTCTCCAAAAGTCCAGACTTCAAAGCAGAACAAACAACTCACCAATTCATCTGAGCTTCAGAAGCACATTGGCCAGCAATTCTTACTTTGTTTTGCAGTCTGGGCTCCCCATGGCCTAAGAAGTCTACCCTGGACTTGCTATATCTGGGACCTAGCCCCTACTAGCAATATTTAATTTGTGGCATCCGTGGTCTCAGGATCCCTAGTTTTCCAAGTAAACCCGGGCTTACCCAAGATCCATGTCCCTGAGTCTGCTCTATTCTAGGGACCTTCCTGGCTCATGAAATTCCCAAACCCTGGAAAAAGATCATAGAATTAATCCAATTATACTTAAATTTTTATTGTTTACTACCATCAGGAAAACAATCTCTGAGTCAAACTTGAGATTGCCTTATGAACTAGGGAGAGTGGGGAGAAGAAGAGGGAAGGAATTTTAAAAGGCAAAAACCACAGGAAGAACTTGAGTATCTGCTCAAGCAAGCCAAGAGTTGTTTTGCTCTGCCAAGATTAGGTATTCAAGGAAATTTCAAAGTAGTTCTTGACTATCTACACAAGCAGATTGCAGAAGTCAAAAATAAGTTGGTTGTATCATAATACACAGGTGGTCATGGCTGTACATTTCTGGGTGAGGGACACTGTCAGGGTTACTATGAACTTCTCAAGGGACTGGGGTCAATGACAAACAGCTACTGGGTCCCAACATGGGTGCATAGAAAAAATATTTCTTTAGCCATCACAAGGGGATGGAGTTTGATAAAAGTGGGAGTTAAAGAAACAGTGTGGGGAGAGCATGACCAGAATGCATTAAATACAAGTAGAAGCTGGT
Source organism: Neotoma lepida (assembly GCA_001675575.1). Lineage (NCBI taxonomy): Eukaryota > Metazoa > Chordata > Mammalia > Rodentia > Cricetidae > Neotoma > Neotoma lepida. The sequence goes on from LZPO01076280.1 coordinate 13,776, forward strand.
AGGAGATTGTTAAAGAGCTAAATTAGTATTTTTATTATTCTCTCATATATTACATCCTGACCACAGTTTCCACTCCCTCCCCTCCCCCAATATCTCCCATCCTCCCAGTCTCTCCTACCTACCTCTCTACTCCCTCATATCCATCGTTCCTCTATTTCCACACAGAACAGAGCAGACATCCCAGGGACATCAACCAAACATGGCATGATGTGCTACAATAGGACCAAGCATGTACCATCACATCAAGGCAGGATAAAGCAATACAGCAGGAGGAAAAGGGTCCCACAAGTAGGAAAAAATGTCAGCAACCACCCCTACTCCCACTTTTAGGAATCTCACAACCATAACATATATGCAGACCTGTTGGTCAGACCCCTACAGGCTCCCTGATCTCTGGGAGCTGCCATAAGTCCCAGTCAATTGATTCTGTGGTCTGTGTGTGTTTGCATGGTGTCCCTGACCTCTCAGATTCCTGATAAACTTCCTCCCCTTCCTCCACAGGACTCTCTGAGCTCTGCCTAATGCTTTGCTCTGGGACTCTTCATCTGCACCCATCAGTTGCTGGATGAAGTCTCTCTCTGTTCTCTTTGGGAAGGATTCTGCTAGGCTCTGAACTCAGAAGCTCTTCAGGCAGGATAAACTGTAGGTTAAAGAATTTGTGGCTGGGTTGGTATCCTAATCCCTCCACCTGAGGCCTTGCCTGCTTACAGAAGATTGCTGGTTCAGACTCCATACCCCTTGTTACTAAGTGTCATTGCTGGGTTACTGTTGTAGATGCCATGGAGTTTCCATTGCATGAGTTTTATACCTTGCCCCTGAAATGTTCTCCAATTTTAATTGTTTCTCCCAGTTTTTCTCCCTCCCTCAATTTGATCCCCCCTGTTCCCCCCAATAGCAGCCCCCCAAATCTATTCTGTTTTACCTTCCCAATGGAGATCCTTGCATCCTCCTTAGGTACTTCCTGTTACTTGGCCTCTCTGGGTCTGTGAGTTCTGGCATGATTATCTTTTACTTTGTAACTAGTATCCACTTGTAAGTGAGTACATACAATGTTTTGTATTTATGGATCTGGGTTTCCTCACTCAGAATGATTAAAGTTCCATTCATTTGACTGGAAATTTCATGATGCCATTGTTTTTAACACCTGAGTAATACTCCGTTGTGTAACTTTTCTTTATCCATTCTTCATTTGAGGGAAATTTACATTGTTTTGGGGTTCTGGTTATTAATGAATAAAACTGCTATGAGCATAGCTGTGTAAGTGTCATTGTGAAAGAATGGCGTGTCCTTTAATAATATGCCCAAAAGTTCTATAGCTGGGTCATGAGTTAGACCAAATTTCTGAGAAATCGTCATACTGATTTCTAAAATGGCTGCACAACTTTGCACTCCCACCAGCTTGAGGAGTGTTCCCCTTGCTCCACATCCTTGACAGCATTAGCTGTCAGTTGTATTTTTGACATTATCCATTGTGAGAAGTGTAAGATGGAATCTCAGAGACCTTTTGATTTGCATTTTCCTAATGGCTAAGGATGTTGAACATTTCTTCAAGTGTTTCTCAGCACTTTGAGATTCCTCTATTTAGAATTCTGTTTAGACTTATACCCCCATTTTTAATTGGATTATTTGGTTTGTTAAAGTCTAGTTTCTTGAGTTCTTCATATATTCTGGATATTAGCTCTCTGTCAGATGTGGAGTTGGTGAAAAACTTTTCCTCTTCTGTGGGCTGCCTTTTTGTTATTGACAGTGTCCTTTGCCTTATAGAAGCTATATTTCTTGTGGTCTAATTTGTGAAGTGTGGATCTTAGTGCCTGTAAAATTGCTGTTTTGTTCAGGATGTAGTCTCATGTGCTAATACATTCAAAGACATTCCCCTCTTTCTCTTCTATCATGTTCAATATATCTGCATTTATGTTAAAGTCTTTGATCCATTTGGATTTGAGTTTTAGCACGGCAATAGAGATGGATCTATTTTCCTTCTTCTACGTGGCAATATCCAGTTCTGCCAGCACCATTTGTTGAAGGTGCTTTCATTTTTCAATTGTATGTTTCTTGCTTCATTATCAAAGATGTATTGTCTGTAACTGTGCGAAATTATGTCTGGGTCTTCATTTGATTCCATTGATCAGTGTTCCTGTTTCCATGCCAATACCATACAGTACTTTTTTAATTCCTGCATCTCTGTAGTACAGCTTGAGATCAGGGATAGTGACATCTCCAGAATTATTTTATTTTATAGGATTATTTTCGCTATCCTGAGTTTTTGTTTTTCCATATTGAAGTTGAATATTGTTCTGTCAAGGTCTGTAAAGTATTGTGTTTGAATTATGATGGAGATTGTATTTAACCTGTGCATTGCTATATTAGTAGGATGGCCATTTTTACTATGTCAATTCTACAGATCCATGAGCAAGGGAGAAATATCCATCTTCTGATATCGTCTTCAATTTCCTTCTTCAAAGCCTTGAGGTTTTTATCATAGCTGTCTTTTACTTGTTTGATTTGAGTAACTCGAAGATATTTTCTATTATTTATGGCTACTGTGAAGGGTGTTTTTACCTGGTTTCTTTCTCAGCCTGTTTATCATTTGTATATAGGAGGGCTACTGATTTTTTGAGTTAATCTTGTATCCTGCCACATTACTAAAGGTGTTTATCAACTGTAGGAGTTCCCTTGTCAAATTTTTGGGATCACTTATGTATATAATAATATCATCTGCAAATACCAAAAGTTTGACTTCTTCCTTTTCAATTTGTATCCCGTCGATCTCCTTTTGTTGTCTTATTGCTCTAGCTAATACTTCAAGTACTATGTTGAATAGATGTGGAAAGAGTGTACAATCATGTCTTGTTTCAGATTATATAGGAATTCTTTAGGTTTGTCTGTCGTTGGAAGTTTTCCGGTGTCCCATCTGGTCTTGCAGCTACTCAGACCCAAATAAATATACAGAGGCTTATATTATTTATTACTGAATAGTCTATGCTAGGCCTCTTGTTAGATAACTCTTATATCTCAAATTAACCCATTTCTATAAATCTATATGTCGCCACATGTTCCATGGCTTTACCTGTGTGCCATTACATGCTGCTCTCCGGATGGCGGGACAGTGACTTTCTTACTCTCCTTTCTCTTCCTGGCTATCTGCTTGGATTTCCACCTGCCTCTAAGCTGCCTTGCCGTAGGCCAAACGGTTTTATTTATCAACCAATCAGGCAACACATATTCAGAAAGACATCCCACGGTATTTTTCCTTTTGTTTCTAATCAAAAAGGAAGTTTTAAATTTTAACATAGTAAAATTACATATAATAGAATAGTTATCAAGCAAGAATTATAGTTACAATATCTAGTAAAGAAAATATTCTATCATCTATCCTATATTTGTGAGTCTAAAGTTTCATATCTAATTTATCTTTTATCATAACTAAAGAAAACTATAACTATCTTATCTTCAACCACATCAAATTCCAAAGAAATATAATATTACCTAAGTAAACAGGAAATGCATTGTTAGCAATTTCCAAAATTCTGGAAATGATAGAGACAGCTGCCTACCTGGACAGTCATCCAAATTTCCTCTGTAATGTTGGGGCATCCATCTTCAGCCTATAGGCCTAGAGATTTTAGTCATTTCTCTGTGTGTCCTGTAGAATATCTAGCAGTCTCCTCTGCAAAGCAGGAATCTGAAAGACCATCTCATCTTGCATAGTTTAGTGGTCACCTTCCTATGTGTCCTGCATGTTTATGAAATATATTATCAGCAGTCTGGGCAAAAGCAGGTTCTGGTCCAAATGGCTATTTTTGTCAAGAAGATAAACTCCATATAGAGTGTCTTTGATGCCCATCTTTCTCTTTAAAGTAAATTGGTGCTACCAGGAGCAGATGTGTCTCATTGTCCAGAAAGTCTGAGTTTTTAAAACATTTTAAATGATATATTCTGTAGGTCTTTGAAGTGTTTGAAGATTACCTACCTAATTGCAATATATCTATGTATACTCAGAAAACTTAACTAACATGACTATAAATTTGACTATCA
>LZPO01076280.1:19229-49266 GCA_001675575.1 Neotoma lepida
ATCTGTCTCTGGATGAGGGCCCATTGGGGCTTCTCAGCCATGTGTCCATAGTTCATGCATCTCCAGTAGTTTGGTTGGCCATCTTTGCACACCCTCCCATCATGATCTCTTAGTCCCTTGCTCATAGAGGGCCCCCTGAAAAGACTTTATTTTTTAAAAAAATATCTGTTTTTTATATAACTGTCTATCCTTTTTTTTTCTCTATGTCTTGGCCCACTTGAGACATGAAGTAGAAAGCTGTTTTGGGCTGTGTTATTGTGTGTTTAGAAGCCCTCTTTAAATTCTTTCAGGCCTTATGGCAATTCAAGAGCCCCACATTGGGCACCAAATGTTGTTGGAAGTTTTCCTGTGTCCCGCCTGGTCCTTCAGCCACTCAGATCCAAATAAACATACAAAGGCTTATGTTATTTATACCTGTATGGTCTATGGTAGGCCTCTTGTTAGCTGGCTCTTATACCTTAAATTAACCCATTTCTATAAATCTATATGGCGCCATGTGTTCCATGGCTTTAACTATGTGCCATTACATGCTGCTCTCTGGACAGAGGGATGGCGACTCTCTGCCTCTCCTTTCTCTTTCTGTTTATCTGCTTGGATTTCCACCTGCCTCTAAGCTGCCTTGCCATAGGCCAAACGGCTTTATTTATCAACCAATCATAGCAACACATATTCAGAAATACATCCCACAGCATTTCTCTACATTTAATTTGATTTTGCCTATAGGCTTGCTGTGTATTGCCTTTATTATGTCTAGGGATGTCCCTATATATCTGATCACTCCAAGACTTTTATTATGAAGGGGTTTTGGGTTTTATCAAAGGCTTTTGGAGCATCTAATGAGATGAGTATGTTTTTTTTTCTTTTAGATTTTTCATATGCTGGATCATATTGACAGATTTTTGTATGTTGAACTATCTCTGAATTTCTGGGATGAAACCTACATGATCATGGTGGATTATCTTCTGGTGTATTCTTGGATTCTGTTTCTACTTTATTGAATATTCTTACACCTATGTTCATGATGGAAATTGGTCTGTAATTCTATTTCTTTGTTGAATCTTTGTGTAGTTTGGGTATCAGGGTGACTGTGGCCTTATGAATTAGATTTTGCAATGTTCCTTCTGTTTCTATTTTGTGGAATAATTTGTGGAGTGTTGGTATTAACTCTTAGTTGAAAGTCTGGAAGAATTCTACACTAAAACCATCTGTCCTTGGATTTTTTTTGTTTGGGAGATTTTAATGACTGTTTCTATTTCCTCAGGGATTATAGGTATATTTAAATTGCTTATATGATCTTGGTTTAACTTTGGTAAGTGCTACCTATCAAAAAAATTGTCCATTTCTTTCAGATTTTCCAATTGTGTGGAGTACAGGTTTATGCAGTATGACCTAATGATATTTGGATTTCCACAGTGTCTGTTATGTCTCTTTCATTTGGATTATGTAAATTTGGATATTTTCTCTCTCTATCTTTTATTTTGTTTGCATAAGAGTTTGTCTATCTTGTTAATTTCACAAAGAACCAACTTTTTGTTAAGTTGATTCGTTGTATTGTTCTCTTTGTTTCTATTTTACTGATTTTAGCCCAGGATTTGATTATCTCCTGCCTTCTACTCCTCTTGGATGTGTTTTTGTTGCTGTTGTTTTTGTGGTTGTTCTAGAGCTTTCAGGTGTGCTGCTAAGTTGCTAATGTAAGATCCCTGAAATTTTTTTTGAAGGCACATATTTTTTATTGAATTCCAGGATGTCTTTATTTTCTTTATTTCTGCCTTCACATAGTAGTCAAGTACTAAATTTATTTTTGTGTATCACTTATATCCTTATTTCTAATTTGAGATACATTATTATTCTCTTTGTGTATTCTCAATATGATAATGAGATCATGGACTTAGAAAGTTCTTTGATGTATTTATTCCTGGTTCTGTGCAGGGATTTGTAATGACTCAAGACTTTCTAAGAAGCCCTGATGAAAATACAATGGTAACTTTAGTTTTGTGTTCTTGTCCATGATCAAACTTGTAGGCCAATCTGACCCTTGGGCCAGTGCCTCCCAGGGGCTGAGATTGCAGCTTCTGAGAACAAGACTCTGCCTCCCAGCCAATGATAATCTGTTTGATGTTTCCCAAGTTTGCTTTTCAAACATTGTCTGACTTTTCTGTCTCCTAACCTTGACCAATTTCCCACTGCAAATAGTATATAAGACAGTGTACTTCTTAATAAATTTGCTAGTCATGAGACATTAGCTTATGTAAGACCTTTTGGTCCAACTATTGCTTTTATTATCTTTATTTCTCATCTCTGTTCTTAACAGTCACTGTTTGGGACCATTATTCTTGCTGATTCAGAGCAGTTCTGAACTTTTCAGTTCCTAGGAAAATATGCTATGGGTATTTCATCATTCAATTTACAGATTTATTGAGGTATAATTAACAAAAGGTATATGTTCAGAGGAAATTCTTTTCAAACCTTGTATATGCATATTCACATGTATTTGCAATAACAATGAAAAAATGGGTCATGAATTTGAAAGAGAGTAGGTTTGGATCTATGGGAATGTCTGGATGGAGAAAAGAAAAAGAAGAAATGCTGTAATTATGATCTCAAAAATAAAAATCACAAAGAAAAGCACAAAAACAAAAACAGAAACTTCATTTGTGGTGATATATTGTGTACCCAAATAAAGCCTGTCTGGGGATCAGAGGACAGAGCCAGCCACTGGATTAGACATAGAGGGCAGACAGTGGTGGCACACACACCTTTAATCCTATCACTCAGGAGGCAGAGATCCCTCTGGATCCCTGTGAGTTCAAGGCCACACTAGGAACAGAGCCAGAGGTGGTGGCACACACCTTTAATCTCAACACTTGTGTTCTCACATCTTTTCAAGGGCACATGCCTTTAATCCCAGGAAGAAATATGGCAGGATACAGAAAGGTATATAATGCATGAGGAAACAAGAACTCCAGAGACTGAGGATTTCATAGAGGTAAGAACTTGTAGCTGGCTTGCTGTGTTTCTCTGATCTTTCAGTTTTCACCCCAATGTCTGACTCTGGGTTTTCTATTAATAAGACCATTTAGCATTTCGTGTTACATTCTTTCACTCCTATATTCATTCATTTTATCCATTGAGTAATGACAAAGTATTTTCCTTATTTATAAAATGCAGGGATATTACTTATCTATGACTACAGAGTCAGGTGAGTCTCCAAAGTTCCCAGAATCTCCATGTTGTATCTGTAAAATGGCTGTCCACCTATGGCAGATCCTATTTTTGACATCTCTGAGTCCTCCCTCTGTCATAGGATAGAGAGTCTGGATCTCCCTGAATAGATAAACATGAAAGGAGTATCTCAAGTTGGACTTTTCTGCCTGAGAGTTGTGAGGTTCAGCGGCCTCTATCTGGAAGTCATGATGCCCAGCTGGGCATAGGTCACATCATGGGGCTCCGTGGATGCAGCAGTCTGAAATGGGAGAAGGTAGAGTAAGGTCTGTGTTCAACATTGGGAGTCTGGGGGATTGGAGAGATCAGGACCCACCTGATGGTGTCTCACTTGGTCTTCTTTCGACTGTCTGTCCTTTGAGTACAAAAATTCCTTTGGCCTAAGGGAAGGAGAGGTTGGCTCTGCCCTTCTGAGTCTGGAGGGTTTCACTTTGGCATACAAGTCCTTGGAGTGATCTTCCTCATGTTGGCTCTGCAGCAAAGAAAAAATTCACAGTGAATGTATCCTTGTGCCCCAGAGGCTCTACACCCACTCGATTTCCAAGGGGTGGGAGAATAATACTGTAGACATTTAAATCAAACTGCCATTGCTGATGGGGTCTTCTGGAGCTTACTAATGACTCTGAGTGCCTGGAAGTTTCCTTCCTGAGCTTCTGACATATTATCCTGGCAGAGTGACCTCACTTCATGGGCTCCATCTTTTGGAAAGAGATTGTTCCTTTCAACATAATACCTGTCCCTCCCATGTCCTGCCTTGATATGCCAGTCCATCACATATGTGTAGCATCTTCTCTACTCAGATTTCTCTTCAGAAGGCTCCTTTCAGCCCTCCTTTTAAATTCACACTGATGATCTGTGCCCCACACAACTTCAACTAACTTCCTCTAATTTATTTCCCTCAAACACTTTGCAAGGCTCACTCTCTGTATTGTCTTCATCATATTTCACCCCCGAGTTTGTCCCAGTAGATGGAGAACTATTTATTTGTTTTTGCTGTATCTGCCACCCCTGCAGGAAGCATGTTCAAGAGTGAGATCCAGAAACTGAGGAGTCAAGCAATAAAATAGAAGCAGACATTGAATATTGACCTCTATCATCTGCTTGTGTTTGCACACATGTGCACACAAACGTTGTCAAGTACAATGTTCTCCTACATTCAAATGTCCTATTCATTTCCTTGTTAGTTTTATCGCTAAAGATTAAGCATTATGCACCCAAAGGAATCACTTTAACATTGAGCTACAGCTTCAGACATTCGCATTGTCTTCTGAGACCAAGAAAGCATGCTAGCAAGCAGACACATGCTGAGGAGTCAGAAAGTAGCGGTCATATGGTCAAAAGTAAACAAAGCAAGGGTGATGTCCTAGCACACAGAAGACAAGTGCATGCAGTATCAAGAAGCCAACTATAGATAATGCCGAGGGCTGAAAAGGTAATGACCAGGGTAAACTTGGTCATAAATACATAGCATTGTGGAAAAGAGTCTTACCACTATATTTAACTCCATGCTCTCTGTAATCTGTGTGCCATTCACAGTAGCATCTGTCATAACAGAAAATGCAGGTCTTCCCCTGACCCAATTCCTGATACTTCTCACCTCCCCAGTTACCTGCCCTCTTCCAGACAGCAACAGAGAAAAGGGAGTATGAGAGAAAGGGTCCAATATAAGTATGGAGAAAGGGTCCATAGTGACTTGGTGCCTCAGAGAAGTGATCCTGACCCTTCACCACCCTTCTGATGCTGAGATCACAGATATCTCCCTCCCAGGGTCCCTCTTCATCTTACACAAGATTTCTTCCTGGATAGCAGCTGGGCTGGATCTGAGGAGAACAGAAGATGTTAAATGGCAGTGAGGGGTGTCAGACAGGTGGGTGTCTAAGTTGCTGGCCTTGAGTTACCTCTTCTGGATGCCTCTGTCCCTGGCCACTGGCTCTCCAGCTCCTGCAGAATGTTGAAAGTTGGTCGCTGTCTGGACTTCAAGAAAGAGAAGAGCCTCAGTCATGAGGGTGGAGCATTCTTATCTGACACATTCAGGGAAGGAATGGATGTTTACAATTCATCACATATGTGTATGTGTTCAAATGTTCCAGGAGATGGAATAGCTCTTATGATACCTGATACTGCACAGGTTTCAAGATCATATTGAATATCTGAGTTTCACAAAGGTGTTTCTAAGCTGATATGTTTGCATCTGGGCTTTCCTTAGGCTGGTGCACTGAATCCCTGCTTGGGTAACCAAAAGGGCACACCCACTACCCCCTTAGACCAAGACAACCCACACCCTACTCACCTCTCTTCCTGCATTTCTTCTGGTGCCTGAGTCTGAGCAGAAGGAAGAGGGCAAGAAAGAAGAGCAGAAGGAGGAGTCCCACAGAAACCCCAATCAAAATCTTCTGGTATCTTGCCAGTCCTGGGATACAGGTAACATCATGAATGAGGACTTGTGTGCAAGGCTCATACTGAGTCTTTGTATTCACTACCTTGTACCCTCATAGTCATACAATGTGAGACTAACTCTCATTCATCTCGAGAATTTACTTGATGGTCACCCAGCAGGAAGGAATATTGCTGAGGATTGAACGCAAGAAATCCAAACTTCAGCCTTATCCCATACTCTGGAACTAAACTGAATGAACTAGAAGGAGCTTCAGTGCCCTGAGCTGGCTATGTCATGTACCCTCAAACAATGTCACCATCGCGGTGTCAGATAGAGCAAGACAATTACAGAAGTGGTATCTAGAGAATTTCTCTCTATAAGAAAGATGCAGATAAGGTCAGCACAAGAAGGACCTTAACATCTAGTCTGAGTCTCTCCCAGTTATACTTGTAGAAACTGAGACTCACACGTGAGAGGGGCTTGTCCATATGAATCCCTCAGAAAAGAAAGCATCTACCTTCGTATCTAGATTGAGTCACTGAAACAATCATGAAACAGTGTTCTAGTTTAGACCTCTGTATGGACTGGTTTTCAGGGCATGATGGGATACTGAAATTGTGGAAAGTTACTCCCTGCTCTCATTAATATGCTTCTCCTAGGACAGAACTCAAATATCACTCTGTCAGAATGACTATCACATCCTAGCCTGTGAGCCTCTTTGGTTTGGGGGACCATGTTGAGCTCACTGCTTGAACTGCAATATCCTGGTCAACATGCAAGCTGACACAGAAATAAAGACTTACAGGGGCTGAGAGTTTTCACACTCTGGGATAGAACAAACTCTTTACACAGGAAAATCAAATACTTCTATTGCTATGAGCCTTGGGGCCCCAGGAAACTGTTGGTAATAGGACAGTGGGAGGGGGTGATGGGGAAATGTCTGATCTAATTATTTCAGTTCTTCTCAGTCTTACATCTACACTGAAGCCTCTCCAGAACCTTGCAGCTGCCTACCTGGAACATATTGAATTTCCCTAAAGAGGGTGGAATGGGCATTAATCAAGGAATCCCAGTTTGCCTCTGTATCATTGAATACTAAACACTTCCTGATTAACCCTCCCAAAGATTAACTTACTCCCATCCCAGTCAAGAGTTTCCAAAGTCAAGTATCCAGTGCTATCCTGATCTCACACATGTTAGCGTCATCTCACCTGAGACTATGATCTCCACAGGGACACTGGGTTGTGACAACAGGTAAGGAGATGAGCTTTGAGAACCAAAGCACATATAGGTACCCTCCAGGGCTGGGGTCACAGCACCCATGGAGAATTCTGCTTGATATTGTGAATCTTGGAGCTTTGATATTTGATGCTTGTGGAAATGGGATGCACCCTCCTTGAACAGAAGAAATCTGTCCACTTGGATTGATGATTGACACAAGAGGGTCACTTTCTCTCCTGAGGACACGGTAGTGCCTGGATGCACTGAGAGGTTGGGTGTGATAAGAAGTTGTCCTAGAGAAAAGAAGGCTGAGTGAGGGGCTACAGTCATTGTTCTGAGACCATCTTTCATTACACAGTCTCTATGTTTTCCCTGAATACCATTCATCTACTCCTCTATCCACAAATCTGTTTCCCCTGAGATAATCTTCATTATCTTGACCACTAATCACTGGCCTCCCCAAAGGTGAGTCCCTTCAGAATCTGTGTCCCTAAGAGAATGCATTATGTTCCTTACCTGTGATCAGGATGTCCAGAGGGTCACTTGGGGCTGACCACTCAGAAGAGAAGTTGTGTGAACCATAGCATCTATACCGGCCACCAGTGGTGAAATTCACAGAGTGTAAGGTGAAGTTTGCATGAGACTCTCCAGCCTGGGTAAAATGGGCAGACATCTGTGGGAGGTCACTTCTACCCTCCCTGGAAAGAGCAAATCTGTCATAACTCATGTCTGAGCAACACTGGAGGGTCAGCTTCTCTCCAGGTTCCAGGAGAGGTCCTTGGAGGGTTAGCAGGGAGGGCTTCCTGGATGACCCTGGAAAAAGGATAAATATAAAGGCATCAAGCCAACTCTTGCGAGACATTCCTATGCTGGCTAGATTTAAGTCAACTGGACACAAGCTAGAGTCACTGGAGAAGAGAGAGCACCAACTGAATAAAAAAACCTCAATAAGATTAGGCTACACACATTCCTGTACAGCGTTTTGTTAATTAGGAATTCATGGTGGAGGACCCATCCCATTGTATATGATACCATCCCTGGGCGTGTAGTCCTGGGTTCTATATGAAAGCAGGCTGAGCAAGGCACTCATCCAGGACTTCTGCATCAACTCTTGTCTCCACATTCCTATCCTGTTTGAGTTCCTCACCTAACTTCCTTCGAGGATAAACAGTGCTGTAAAAGTGTAAGTCAAATAAAACTTTTTCTCCATAATTTGATGTTTGTCATGGTATATCATTTCAATAATAAAATCCTATCTAGGACAATAACCTCTTCTACCCTGCTCTGATAGTGTCATGGTCTCTCATAATCTGGGTCATAGCAGTCAAGAGCTCCCTGCAGCCATCATGACTGGAACCATCCCCATGGCAGCAGAGTTAGTGATAAAAGGTTCTCATGTCAAAAAAACAGTTGAAGGAATGAAAATTCCTCACATGAGACATATATGTCCAGAGGTTTATTGGCCTCTGACCAGATATGTGGTCTACTTTTGAAGTATCCATAACATCTAAAAGGCCCGCTCTTTGTGGATGTCACAGGGATCTCAGGAAACAGAGCCTGAGACTGTCCAGTATGTGTGTACTGTGCCTTGAGGGACCTGGAGAAATTCTGATTTTCCCCAGTCACAATGAACCAGTCATATTCTTTGATGAGACATACTGGAAGGTCACATTCCCACCTGGGGTCACCACAGGCCTGGGCAAGGCTGAAAGAGTAGGTTTAACATAGTGGACCCCTAGGATAAGAGGATTCAGCCTGTTAAATGATACATTGTCTCCAGAAGCTGGGATGTGGGTGAAAACATTTGGGAGATATATTTCCTGAGGGAATATGTAGAGAATATGGTATACTTGATCTCACAAATAATGTGGGAGAAATCAGGAATGTTATTCATGCAGTGTGTCTGCTCAATTGATGAACTAAATACCTGTTTTCTATCAAGAAAGTTGGAAGTGGATGTTGTTAATAACCAGGTGACCATTATATCTGTAGCTCCAAACCTCACCTGAATAACTGAGACTATTTATCCCAGACTCTCTCTCCCTAGACTTTATCATTAGCTCTCAGTTAATATAGCCCATCCTTAGGGAAGAAGTGACATACACTTTATAGCCTGCTGACATCTATACTATGTCAGTCAGAGATCACACAAGATTGAAGGTGCTTAAGCTATAGAACCCATCTTCATGGTCACTTTTCAGTAGTTTTGATGTAATTATGCCTAATTGTTTACTGGAGATTCTATTACACCAGGAATATTTTTTCCCAAAATTGTACTGTGTTTAAATATGCTTAAAATAAACCACTTGCTGTCAGAGTTTTAAGAAGTATAAACCAATAACTACTATTTCAAACAGGTAAAACTTCCTTCTCACTTTCTGTGAGTCTGTGCCAGCAGCAGAACATTCAGTTGTCCCATACAGACAAAGGCAATGACTGTGACCTTTAGTGTCCACTCACCTGTCACCATGAGCTCCAGGGAGTCACTCTGCTGAGTCCACCCAGCAGAATTATAACAATAACAGCGATATTGCCCTGATGTATACTCTGTCATGGATGGGATGAAAAACTTGGCCTTGTGATCAGGCACTGGCGCAGTTACTCTGTCCCAGGGTGCTGGACTTCCTTCTTTATAGAGGAAATATATTTGGGTTTCCATGGTTCCCTCACACCAAACTGTCACAGGATTCCCAGAGGAGATCACAGAGCCTGGCTCAGCCCAGATGTTGGGTTTCTGGAGGGTCCCTGTGAAGAAATATGTGAGAGGATGATAGGACTTTAAACAGTTATACAGTGAATATGAAACTTGTAGTTGAACCCTGAATAACAGAAATACACATGGAGCCATCTGAAGATCCATCTCTCTGCTGAGCTTCCCAGGTTCGATTCTCACAACCTCCCTCATTGGTTTTTATATCTTGACTCCCACAGTCTGTATTTCTATCAGTGGGCTAATGGTCCTGTCCTCCCCTGTGCTCATCACACATTAGGGTCTCTTGGGAAAACCTGTTTCCAGTTCAGTGATATTCAATAGAGAGCCTGTGGTTTCCTCAACTGAGACTAGAAGCTCCAGGATGTCACTCCCTTCTGACAACACTTGAGGCTCTCCTGAGTAATAACCATAACATCTAAAACTCCATCTTTCACTGAGTGTGATGGGACCCACTTGGAACATGGCTGGAGACAGCCCATAATATACATATTGTGAGCCTATAGAGCTGGAGAACTGATTCTCCTGAACTAAAATGAACCTGTTGTGTTTTTGATTTGAGATACATGAGAGGGTCACAGATCCTCCTAAGGTTACAACAGGGTTTGACATTTCAGACAGGATAGGTTTGTTGTAGACACCTAGGAGAGATATATATGGAATATTCAATGGGTTCACACAGTCTGGATTGTCCCCCAAACCTGATTAATGACTGCGGGTATGTTCAGAACCAACTTTTCCAAAGAGTCACATCTGGGGATCCATATGACTCCTGAGTATCCACTCACCTGTCACCACCACCTCCAGGATATCACTGTGTTCTGACCACCCATCAGCATTGTAAGAGTAACAGTGATATCACCCTGGATGCAGTATTGTCACGGAAGGGATGGGGAATTTGTGTTATTGTTGTGATACTTTTGGAATACTATTGTTTGGATACTTTTGGGAATGTCTGTCCCAGCATTCTAGGCTTCCCTCTTTATGTAGCACAAACATTTGGGTTTATCAGGTCCTTTCAAACCAGATGGTGATAGGACTCTCTGATGCGATCATAATGCCTGGCTCAGCCCAGATGGTGGGATGGTGGATAGTTCCCCAATGAAAAAGAAAACGTCTCCTAGGACACTTGTACAAAGAAGGACACTTGCCAAAGAAGAAGAAAATGTCTTCTAGGACACTTGCACAAAAGTAGCATTTGAAAATGACACTTAAGCTTCTGGCAAAGTCAGAAAGGCACATAAAGACTCAAGATTTCTAAGGCTCTTGAGTTCCACTGTTATTATCCAGCCTTCTTTCTGCACCTCAAATTCTGTTGTCTCCCACATTCTGTGAAATTGGGCTCAGGAGCATGAGTTCATTAACCCACTGTATATCAGATCCTTCCTTGTGATCCTGTGTCAGGACAATTATCATTCAAAGGAATGTCTAGGGCTTTCTTACCTGAGACCAGGAGTTCTAGGTGGTTACTGGGTACTGACCACAGATGATGGCTGTTCCAGTAATAGCCATAGCATGTGAACCTCCATCTTTGGTTGGGGGTCACAGGACCCACTGTAAACATGGCCTGGAATACACCAGTGTACGTGTTTTTTGAGGTCATGGGCCTAGAGAATTTCTGATTTTCCTTTGTTAAAACAAAACTGTCATATTCTTCTTGTGAGGAACATTGAAGGGTCACATACCCTCCTGAGGGCACCACATGGCTGTGCTGTGCTGACAAGAAGACTTTGCTGCGGTACACTCCTGGGTGAGAAGAGTAAGCTTGTTCAGCGGAATCATTATGGTACACATTTGCCCCTGTTCTGGTATTTGAGAGAGGCACCCAGAAGTGAACATGACCCTTTGTTCAAGGCAGATCCCAGGGTTGGGGAGGTCTACTCTCACCTGTCACCACCAGCTCCAGGGAGTCACTGTGCTGAGTCCACCCAGCAGAGTTATAAGAGTAACAGCGATATTGTCCTGCATTATATTCTCTCATGGATGGGATGATAAACTTGGCCTTGTGATCAGGCACTGGTGCAGTTAATCTGCCCCAGGGTGCTCTGCTTCGTTCTTTATACAGGAAATATATTTGGGTTTCCATGGTTCCCTCACACCAGACTGTCACAGGATTCCCAGAGGAGATCACAGAGCCTGGCTCAGCCCAGATGGTGGGTTCCTGGAGGGTCCCTGCATAGGAATATGTGAGAGGATGATGGGACTTTAAACAGTTGCACAGTGAATGTGAAACTTGTAGTTGAGCCCTGAATAACCAGAAGGACACATGGAGACATGTGAAAATCCATCTCTCTGCTGACCCTCCCGGGTTCCATTTTCACAACACCCTCCATTGGTTTNTGTATCTTGACTCCCACAGTCTGCATCTGTATCAGTGCCCTAATATATCTATCCTTCTTTGTGCTCGTCACATATTAGTGTCTCCTGGGAAAACCTGTTTCAGGTTCAGCGTCATTCAATAGAGAGGCTGGGGCTTCCTCACCTGAGACTAGAAGTTCCAGGATGTCACTCCCTTTTGACAACACTTGAGGCTTGTTTGAGTAATAGCCATAGCATCTGAAACTCCATCTTTCACTGAGAGTGATAGGACCCACTTGGAACCTCNATGAGGACAGCCCATAATATACATATTGTGAGCCCATGGAGCTGAAGAACTGCTCATCCTTAATTAAAATGAACCCATTGTATCTCTGANTTGAGNTACATGAGAGGGNCACAGATCCTCCTAANGTTACAACAGGNTTTGGCCATGCAGATAGGGTAGGTTTGTTGTAGANACCTAGGAGAGATACATATGGAATATTAAGTGNNTTCACTCAGTCCGNATTATNCCCCAGACCTGANTAATGAGTGGGGATNCATTNAGACCAGACTTTTCTGAAGAGTCTCATCTGGNGATNCATATAATTCCTGAGTATCCATTCNCCTGTCACCAAAAGATCCAGGGTATCACTGCATTCTGACCATCCAGCAAAGTGGTAAGTGTAACATTAATATCACCCTGCATGCAGTGTTGTCACAGAAGGGATGGTGAACTTTGCCTTATCGTTGTGATTCTTTTGGGTCTGTCTGCCCCAGGGTTCTAGGTTTCTCTCTTTGTGTAGCACATACATTGGGGTTTCTCATGTTCCATCACACCAGACGGTGATAGGACTTTCTGATGTGATCAGAGTGACTGGCTCAGCCCAGATGGTGGAATTGTGTAGTGTCCACACAAAGTAGAAGAAAATGAGATGCATCTCTTGGGACACTTGCATAAAAATTGCACTTTGAAATGATACTTCAGCTGCTGGCAAAGGCAGAAGGGCACATAAAGAGTACAGATTTCTAAGTACCCTTGAGTTCCACTGTTATTATCCACCCTTGTTTCTTCATCTTAAATCCTGTTGTCTCCCACATTCTGTGAAAATGGGCTCAGAAGCATGAGTTTATTAACCCACTATGTATAAGGTCCTCACTGTGATCTTGTGTCAGGTCAATTATCATTCAAGCAAAGTCTAGAGCTTCCATACCTGAGACCAGGAGTTCTACGTGGTTACTGGGGAATGACCATGGCTGTGAGCTATTCCAGTAATAGCCATAGCATGTGAATCTCCATCTCTGGTTTGGTGTCACAGGACCCACTCTGAACAGGGCCTGGAATACACCAGTGTATGTGTTCTGTGAGGCCATGGGCATGGAGAATATCTGATCTTCCTTCATTAGAATGAAACTGTTATATTCCTCTTGTGAGGAGCACTGAAGTGTCACATAACCTCCTGAGGTCACCACATGGCTGGACATAGATGAAAGGGTGACTTTGCTAGAGTAGACTCCTAGGAGAGAAGAGGAACCCTCTTAAGTAGACTTATATTGCTAACATGGTTACCCTTGTTCAAGAATTTCTCAAAGGGACCCCAAGGTGAATATAGTCATTTCCTCAAGACAGATTGTAATGAGGGGAACGGTCCTCTCACCTGTCACCACCAGCTCCAATGTGTCACTGTGTTCTGATGTGCCAGCAGGGCTTTTATAACAACACCAATATTGGCCTGCATTGTGACTTCTAATGGATGAAATAAAGATCTTGTTCTTTTCCTCAGTGTCTTGATGAGTTGTTGGTATCTGAAAATCTGGGTTTCCTTCTTTATAGAAATGGTATTCCATGGCATTGGGGGGGCCTTCACAAATGATAGTTACCTGCTTCCCAATTGTTACCACACTGCTTGGCACAGCTCTGAGGGTGGGTTTAGAGAGACCCTCTGAAAACAAAACAAAAAAACAAACAAAAACCAAAACAAACAAACAAGAACAAATGGCAGTTGGGTCAGAGGACATCCTGCTTAATTCCAAGCTCTCAATCTCAGGACTTTGCAAGCAACACCAGCATCAGCCCACACCAGCTCTTCTCCAGCTCTTTTCTTCAGAGGAGACCTTTGATTCCCACTGAGGGTGTACAACCTAGAACAGCTGGGAAGACACTCACCTGCCAGCGCTGGATTCCTGCAGACCAGACTCAGTCCTGAAAGAGAGTTGCCTGTGAATGTGTGTACTTTAAGCCAGAGCAGGACCTCCACTGCCAGATCCCTTCTGAGCTACTGAGACACCCTTGTGGGTCAGTGCTTAGCTGCGAGGTGGCTACTTCTCAGAATACAATTCCCTCTCTCCACAACTCCGTTTCTTACCAAGACAAAGCACAACTGTAAGGGTGGAGATCATAGCATCTTCCAATTGCCAAAGTTTGCAGATGATTGGTTCTCTTGCCAAATGAACAAACACAAAGTATATGGCCTGCACAGTACAGTGTCTCCTTGTCATAAATACAGGCAGTCCTTGACAAAACTGAATGGCTCTTGCTAGGCAAGTGACTTTTGTTTCCCCAGTGCGATGGAGGGTGGGGCTCCAAAACATGTGGTCTCTGACTCAGTGTGGTTCTTTGGGTTTGGGTTTGGTTTCTGACACAAAGCCTCCTGAAACTCAGGCAGGTCTTAATCTCTTCCCCTTTCTCAGTCAGCTTCCTGTGTGCTAGGTTTACAAACCCATATCTGATTATGGTCTCCTCTTTCAGAGCATCTCCCTTATACCCATCTACATCTGCTTGAATGATCCTCTTCACCAAATACCAGGACAGAACTAGAAATAATCCTGATGCATTCCTGAGCCAACATCTTCAGCTGAGGGCTGAGAGCTGATCAGCTGAGAGCTGATCTTTTTCTGTCAGAGTTACTATTTGATTGTCCATCACACTATAAGCCAGACCACACACATAATGCTGTAGATTCCTTATCATGGCCAGCTTCCTACCCAGCCCTGGATAATCTTTGGNTATTATGTGTGTAGTTTTCTTGGGGATACATGAAAAATGAATGGCTACTTCCTACAAAAGGTACATCAATAACAGAAAAAAAAAGATTCTACCCAAATCAAGCTGGTGAAGCAATGAGTTTTATAAGAGTTCNTTAGAGTGGTATGGGCAACCTTTTTTAAATTTGGGTTTTTTTGAGAAAGGGTCTCATCATTTATCTCTAGATATTCTTGAACTCATTCTGTAGAACAGACTGACCTTGGATTCATAGAGNTCAACCAACATGCCTGTGCTTTCTAGTTGATGAGATAATAGAGTGCTCCATTATGCCTTGTAAGACAGGCAACATTTCAGTAGTTATATCACTGAAAAGGGGCTTTCCTCGCAGCTTTAACTGCATGTAGTTACACTGGGAGAGGAGTGACCTCAGGAACCTCCACACCATGAATGAACACTGACGGCACCAATGTTAAACAGGTCACCTGTGTGTAATCACAGCTATTGAGACTTCAAAAGGACACAAGTCATGCCATGCCTGGAGTACAGTGGTCCACACCAAAGGTAGGTGATGATGGAAGGACGCAGAACAGAGGAGACACACTGAGCACCTGANCCTTCAGCTCACATGGATGGGATCAGAGGATTCATGCATGCACACCAGGAAGAAACATGGTATTCTCATGGCCCTAAATTTGATTCCACTCTGCTCANCATGCTCCTATAGATGAATTGCCCTTTTTTAACAATATATATCATTTCTCTAGGAACAAAATTTTAGCACTATTACCTGTTTGGTGCTCATATTTCATTGTTCAGAATTCTTTTTTGTGAAGGTTGATTTTGGTTTAAATTCTGCTCCTCCCCAACTGTTCATTTCATTTTCAAACCCCAGATTCATACTGAATGGCTACCATCAGCCTCCCTTTATACTGTGGTTATGGCTCAGGGGTGTTTGCTACTTGGAGATGCCATGATTTGTAAACTTTCAGATTGTTTTACAGGATAGTAGGGATTCAAGATATTTTTTTGTCTTTTGGATGTCATAATTAAAGTGCTCCTTTCTGGTCTCATCATTTACACACAGGAAACATATTAAGTCTAAACTGGAAAGGATATCAAATCAAGAGCTGAAAAAGAGAAATAAAAATTAAAGTTTCCAAAAGGCACAGGGTCCATGTTCAAGGAAAGAACTAGTAACACTGCTCAGTGCTGGGACCTACCATCCAGCCAGATCACTTGAGAAAGACTTTCTCTTCTATGGTGAGTGCTGTAGTGTCAGAGCTCAAAGAGACTGTTAGTAGCTGTGTAAGACCCATTTCCTCTTTGATGATGGGTACTGAGATAACTCATCTTAGTGCCTTGTGTCCACAGTGACATCAAAATGCATTAATTTTTACTTTCATCCACAACCATCTGTCTGATGTTTGGGCATCAGTTTCAGTATGAAAGTCACACTCTATCCATCCTTCCCAGGATAGCATCCACCAGCCCATGTACAAAATCCAAGACATTATCTCTGTTTGAAGGTCTATGAACTGACAACAAAAATCAATCCTTAGCTGTATTTTTCCTTTCTGTATATATCAGTTCACTTTTTGCTTCTATAACTTAATAGTTGACTCATTGTCATTATTAAGAAATCTAGTTAACATAGCTGATAATTTTGGCGGCTGTAAGTACAACATAATGCAACCCCTCCCACTCATCCTCTGATGAGGATGCTGTTTGCTGTGTCACAGAATGTTGGAGGAGCTAAAAGTAATTTCCTAGGGACAGAAAAAATTGCATTGTGGCTATTGAATTTTATACCAATATAGTCCAGTAAGAATCTATCAATGTTTCAGGGAGCTACAGTAGCAATTATGAGGATACTCATATATATGTGATGTTCTTGACTTGGGTGTGACCTTGAAAATCTCCCCAATATAAGCACCCACACTTGAAGTCCAGATTTAATCACATTAACATTAATGGGCAGGCTAGTTTAAATGAAACTACTCTTGGGCAGCTGTGAACAAACATCTATTCATTCAAGATAAAGAATTGATAGCAAATGAAAGTGAAGATAACAAAATGCAACTTGATGAACCAATGAGTTTGAAAGGATTATTTACAGAAATGTAGGTGAGAGCATGTTTACAGGAAGAAAAATGACTCAAAGACAACTGACTGGCCAAATCCAAGCTTAGAATGGTGACAGTTCATGAGAACCTCTAGAGCCCAGAGGAACTGGCATATAGCTTAACAGGTTAGAGACTATAGTTTCCAGACAGCACAGTTCCAGAGGCAGTAACAGGAACATCTCAGAACAAAATTGTTTGGAGTGAGATATAGGAAATAAAGAGAACCACACTCCTGATAGTTTGCCTAGGGAGTCAATGGGACCATTGCAATACAGAAGGTCCCAGGAGCAGGAGGTTTGAGTGAATTTTCACAAGACCTAGGTGAAACACTGAAGGAAGCTCATGGTACTCCTAGCCTGGGTTGTGTTTAGTTCCTTGTAATTTTGTTACTATGAGTTCCTCTTTGTTAGAAAAGGCAGCTCCTCCTTCTCACCCCTCTGTATGTAAACCTCAGCATTTTTCCTTTCTCATCCCTTCTCTCCTGATCACAGCTCCTCATACAACAGTGGAGATTCTGCCTCAATATTCCAGGCAGTGATGATCACTGGAGGGATATCATTAGCTTCCACTTAAGACAGGAGAATAACATTTACAACTCTTTAAACTCAAGCAGGAAATGATGGCATTGTTCCCTCACATGGGATAGAATGATGTTGATGTCCTTTCTTTCAGGGTAACTTTGACAACCCATCACTCAGCTAACATGGACTATTTCTAAGATCTGGATTCCAATATTCACAGTATAAAAGACTAAATAGAGTGGGTAAACAAAAACTAAGGTTCAAAAAAAGACATATAGAAATCTGCTTTTATAGTCTTATTAATGAATAGAATTTCAAAAACATGTAATAGAAGTACCCTGAAGAGATGAATAATGGCCAATAGAATGAGATTATTAAATAAAAGTTTCAGAGACAAGTATTGAGGTGGATTAAATATAAGCAGATGCCATAGGCTCATAAAGAGTGACCTTGAAGTATTAGGGAGTGTGGTCTAGTTGGTGTAGGTGTAGCATTGTTGGAATATGTCTCAATTCACTTACTTCTGCCTTAGTCTGAAAATATAGCACTCTCAGATTCTCTTCAACACCATGTCTGCCTGCATGTTGCTATGTTTAACAACATGCTGATAATAGAGGAAACCTTTATGAGTTTCCATGGTCATGGTGTATCTTCACAGCAAGAAAACCCTAAGACAGAAGTTTGCAACTGGACTGGAGTATGGTTTTGATATACTTACCCATGTTTGTTTGGAGGAATTTGGATTTGGGGACTGTCGATTAGAAAAGCAGTTGAAAGCTTTAAGTGGTGCTTAATGGGCCATACTATAGAAACAAGGAAGATGGTGGTGCTGAGGGTGACTGGAACTCTAGGGCCTGGCTCAAGGGGCTTCAGAGGGGAAGAATTTTAGTGTATTGCCTAGAGATAGTTTTGTGATATTTGAGTGAAGAATGTTGCTGTTTTTTGCCCTTGTCCTCAGAATCTGCCTGAGACTAAAATGAAGAGATGTGGATTAATACAGCTGGCAGAGAAAATTTTAAAACAGCCTAGCACTGACTCAGGCATGTGGTTATTAGTGGTCACTATTACAAACATCTATAATGAAAAAGGAGCAACCTGAGCAAGGAAAATGACAAGATGTACAATTTGAGGAGAAGAGGGGAACCAGGAAATGGAATGGGGGTAAATCCTGTGTTCAAGGAGATAAGCAGAAGAGATAAAAGGGGGATGTTAAATGGAATAAAGAGGGTGGGGAACTCATGGCAAAATCCCACCCACCTAAGCTTCCATCTTGTGAAAAAGAATTAAAAAGAGCTTAGTTCCAGGCATGGTGGTTCATTCCTTGAATCCCAGCACTCCAGGGAGAGAGGCATGTTGATCTCAGAGTTCAAGGCCAGCCTGGTCTAAATCAAGTACAGGACAGCCAACAATAGGCAGTGAAGAAAACCCCTGAAAATAGAAAAATGATGTAGATTTAATTGAATAAGGGAGGCATGTCCCTGCCCTGGGAAGCAGCAGAACTTGACAGAATTCATCATGTGGCTCTGGCTTTAGAATCAAGTCAAGGATAAAAGAAAGAAGTTATGAAATCTTCCTTTGCTACTGAGAGAAGCCAATGAGGCCAGGCAAGTGCTGGAGTTATTCATGCATGGAGACTATTTTATGAATCTGTAAAGGCAAAGCCTATATTCCTTGGTAACCTAACATTTTAGAGATGCCAGAGCTATGGGATACCTGGCAAGGAAAGCTTCTAACAGGGAATTAAAATAGCTCAAGAGAAAGAAGTTTGTTGCAGTCAACAAAGATGAAAGGAATTGGAGATCAGAAGAGCAATTTGACATCAGCCATGAAGATTCAGAATGGAGTTTGCCTAGCTGGATTTTGGTCTTGCTTTTATCCAGTTTTTCCTTACTAAGCTTCATTATGTGTCAGTAATTAGTGTCCTATGCCATTACATTTTGGAAATATGTGATCTACTTTTTATTGTGATTTCATAGGGGGTTACAGTTAAGAAATTGCCATGACACTCAGAAGAGACTTTGGACTTTGGACTTTTATTATAGGCTATGTAGACTTTTAAAGTTGGACTAAATATATTTTGCATTATGATATAATCTCCATATGGAGTTTTCTTCCATGCCCATCATCTTCTTTGAAGTAGATCAGTGCTGTCAGAGGTCCTGAGAGTTCTGTTTTGATCTGTAGACAACAGGAAGTGAACTGGAACACACTTCCTCCAACAATGCCATACCTACTCCAACAAGGCTACATGTCTCATTGTCATAAAACTAAGAACCTGTGTTGCTTTCTTTGGAAGCCAGGAAGAAGAATGTAGTAGTTTGAATGCAATTGGCCCTCAAAGACTCACAGTGAGTGGCAATATTATGAGGTGTTGCCTCTTTGGAATAGGTATGCCATTGTTGAAGGAAGTGTGTCCCAGTTCACTTCCTGCTGCCTACAGATCAAAATAGAACTCTCAGCCCCTCTTCAGCACCATGTCTCCTTGTGTGCTGTCATGCTTCCCGACCATGATGATAAAAATGAAATTTCTGAACTGTAAGCTAGTCCCCATTAGATTGTTTTCTTCATATGAATTACCATCGTCCTGGTGTCTCTTCACACCAATAAATAAATCCTAACTAAGACAAATATGGAAAACTGCTCAGAGTTGTCAGTCAAGGAGGCACCAGATGCACACCCCACAACAATACAGAGTATTGTCATCATTTTTGGTATCCCATTTAAAAGAAGACAAAATTCTAAAAATAACACACACTTTTGTTATAGGACATGGAAAAATCATGATGAACATTATCTGGAATGTCCCTCCATTTTATTAGCTTCATAATCTAGAATGTGTTTTCTAGACTGCTAAAGGAGGAATATATAGTCATATATAGTCCTACTAACTGTGAGCACTATATGCTATAATACCTACTTGAAAGGCTCTCTCTGCATACTTGTGCAATAGAAGCATGACTATTAAGGAAAGCGAACTGATTTCTTATGGTATATGAAGCATGCTCTACAGGAGGGCATCCATGAAGGGTATTGTATACTAGGTTACAAATATGCTGATTGAGATGCTATAGGTGCTCAAGGGGAATCTACCACTGTCATTTTGCTAAATTGACATAATGTTAACCTGAATTCCAGTTATGGTTTTATAAACACATTATTACTAGCCCCAGTGTTAGTCAGATATGATTCTGTATGCAATTGATAATAGTTAATTGATAAATAGTAGACTCATAGCTTGTATAAGTGTGAGAATAAGTGACTACTGAGTGCTTGGATCTAATCAGGACATCTATAGCCCCTCCAGGTTTCATGTGACATGGAAGATGAAACTGCAGGATGAATAATAGTGNTGTGAAATACTATCTCCTGTACATAATGTCATATTGTACTAATGAACTCATAACATGTGTGGTTACATTTACAAGAATGGCATAAGCTTAAGTTGTCATCATTAAACAGTGTTAAAGGAGATGCCCATGAGGCCTATCTCAGTTATTTTTCCTGTTAATATGATAAAATACTCAATGGAGGACAGCAAATTAAGGAAGAAAGTGTAATTGGAAGTTTTGTCTGGGTCTCACCAGGCCCCACGGTTCCACAGCCGCTTATAAAATAATTACTCAGAGGCTTCTATTAATTATAACTGCTTGGACACTAGCTCAGGCTTATTACTGACTAGCTCTTATACTTAATCTCAGCCCATTTCTATTAATCTATATGTCGCCACATGTTCCATGTTTTTACCTGCATCCCATTACACTTTGCTCCTTGGGCAGCTGGCTAGCATCTCCTGACTCAGCCTTTCTCTTCCCAGAATTCTCCTTGTCTGCTATCTCCCTTACACTTCCTGCTTGGCTAATGGCCAATCAGCATTTTATTTATCAACCATTCAGAGCAACACGTATTCACAGTATACACAAAGACATTCCCATCAAGAAAGGTCTTTTAATGGTACAGCTCTATGGTAGTGTTAACCTATGCAAAGAAATCAAGACAATGGCACCTGAAAGCAGCCAGTCAAATTATGTACATACACAGAAAGCAGGGAAGGATAGAGGAATACATGCTGGTGCTTAGTTCACTTTCTTATTTTATATACACCAGCACTTCCTTATTCCCCAAACTGTACCATATACAATTAAGATGAAACTTTCCACATCAATCATTGTAGTCAAGATAATGCCACAGGCACACGTTAAGAGGCTCCGGAACCATGAAGTGCTGCTGAAGTACTGATCAGACCTTCTATACCTCAGTAATAGGCTGAGTACCTGATGCTTCAGGCTCTCCATCTCCTTCTTGACAGTATCTGAATTTAATCTTCATGAGGACATTAGGCCCAGTGTTGTTTCTATCCAGAGCCAAAATAAAGTACTCCAGTTCTCACCAATTTAACAAAACAACCTACCTTCAATTGGAAGTGTTCACACTTACCTTAACAAAGCAGCTATGATGCATAAGACAATTGTTTTCTCTTTATGGATCTCATGATTCCAAGAATCAATTCAGTATAAAATAATCTTCTACATTATTAGAATGAAAATACGTACCAGTCCAGTATGGCTAAGGTTGCCAGTTCTCCTATGATCACTCCCCTTCTGGCTCCCAGAATGGAGCTTTCTGACCTTGGTATAGAGGGAAAGGCTGGGATTACAAGGTGCCCATGGAAGGAATCATACACACCAATGTAATCAGCAACTATCACAGACCAGATTTGTTTAAGAATATATTTTTAAAACACTATCAACAATGTGCCACCAGATAATTCCTTTGAAACTGGACAACAAGATTTTATATATTAAAAAAAGCTCATAATGAGTGCCATAAATACCAAATGGNTTGAGAATGCACAGTTTGGGTGCCTCATTTATTATTCAATTATTTTCATTCTGGAATCTGATTTTCCTCATAATTTGTTTTGTTTTTGATTCAAATTTCTTTCCATAGTAACAACAGCAAAACAAACAACAGCAACAACAACAAAGTCTCATAATGTACAATGTGGAATGTGATGATTTAAAACAGGAAATTTAAAGATGAGACTGTGGAAAACCAGGAGATGCGCAGTGATGAGGACCCAAACCTCACTGATGGTCATCATGTTCCCTCACACTATAGCATGAATCCTTATTAGGTTTAATAAAACCCTAGAGCCAGGTATTTAGGTAAATGTTGAAAAATCAGAGAGAAAAAAGAGCCAGTCATTAGTGAGGATTCTACTGAATCCTCAGGCCAAAAAGACTGGGCTTCTGTCTCCTCCTTCCTTTTAGTATTCTCTCCACCCAGCCATATCACTTCCTGTCTCAACCTCCCTAGTACTGAGATTAGAGTCGTGCATGCCTCCCAAGTACTGGGATTAAAGGCATGAGATGCCAAGTGCTGGGATTAAAGGTGCGTGCCACCACTGCCTGGCATCTATGGTTACCTAGTGGCTGTCTCTGCCCTCAGTCTTCAATAAAGCTTTATTTGTTAGAGCATATATAAAATACTACATTTCTCCATTTTTTTCTAAAACAAAAAAAAGTGGAATGAGACAAAAAGAGGAGGAAATCTACAAAAGTCCACAGCAAGGTGGATGGTAAGAACATCAATGTCCCTCAACTGAAGAATGGACAAAGAAAATGTGGAACATTTACACATTAGAGTATTACTTGCTTGTGAAAAAGAATATTATGAAATTTGCAGAAAACTTCAAGGAACTCAGAAAAATCNTCCTGAGTGAGGTAATCCAGACCCAGAAACCCAGAAGGATAAACATGGTACATACTCACTTATAAGTGGATATTAGATGTNAAATATTAGCATGTTGCAATCCAGAAACTCAGAGTGGCTAAGTAACAAGGAATGCTCAAGGAGGAACAAATGGATCTTTCTGGAAATGGGAAATAGAATAGATTTTGCAGGTGGACTGGGGGAAATTGGAGAAGTGAACAGGGGTGATCATGTGAGGTGGAGACACTCAAGGAGGGGCTCTAATGTCATGTCTTCCATTGTTTTTCTTTCTTTGTTTATTTTCAGAAAGTCTTGACTCATCTCATTTAGAGAAAAAGGGAAGCATAAAACAGTTGCAGTAATTCATATAGCATCTTTAACCACAAACAAAGTAGAATGTTCAAATTCTTAGCTAATACTTAGTTAAGTAAAGTCTGAAATATTTGAAGTCCGAGTTTGACATGTAGGGTTAATATATATGTCACTCTTTCTCCAAGCCTTGGCAAACAACTCTACATTTAAATTGGCGTAATAATGTAGAGCACAGTAATTGATCATTTCTACTGGAGGCCAAAACAAACAGCCCACTTATGGTACTATAATATATCAATTTCTTCATTTTATGAGGCTATAAACATCATCAGGACAACTTTCTAGAACATTCACTGGGGCTTATTGACTGAAGTAGAGGCCACATCATCAAAACTTTCAATGCTCAGAAATAACCATGCATCACAATATGAAAAGTAACTAAATATTGTTAAAATAAAAATGAATGGTGCCTTTGAATCAAAGTCCACTTACATTGTGAAAGAGAAGACAGGAACAGAAAATGCTTTCAAGGCAGAGGTCAAACAATGTGCAGGAACAAAACCAGATGATGCAGAATTTCCATTTGCTCAGTGGCAGTATTGTGGAAAGTGTTGGGGAGTCAGAAAAGGAAATCTCTCCAGTGAAAATCCCTATGGGATTTCAGAGTCAAGAGCCCTGGAGCACCCCAACCCACATGGCATTATGGCCTCCTCACTAATACAGTGACTTATAAAGAACCACCCAGATCTGTAAACAGAACCAGAGCTCATACTACTGTCTACCACAGCATAAATGAGCAGAGTCAAGAGTCATGATGGCTTACAATGGAGAAGAAAATGGAGAGTTGTTGACCTGACTTTCCAATGGAAAGGCAACCTCTGAGATAAAAGAGCAGGATGAGATTCATTATTTCATGGTGAGTTCCATTCAGAATTTCACCTTTAAATTCTAGATGACTCCAGACTCACAAAGACATTAATATTTCAGTAGAACACATTTTTTTCTGTAATTCATAGCCTCTTTCTAAGTGGAATACTCCTTGATGTTAACAGTGGACTTTTATCACCCTCCAATTGGATAACCTAGTCTCCTTCCCTTTACCTTTTTCCAAAGGTCTTGGCATATATGCCATGTTGCTCCCTGAATAAGAATTGGAGGAGAGGCTATCTGTAGCTAAATATGATGACTCATGGTAAGTATGAAGTCCCAGGAACCCACATGTCCAACCAATGCTTTATGAAATGCCGTGATCTAATGGTGCTTTCTTCCTCAGTGTCTGCATAAAAAAATGAAAGAGGAATAATCAATGTACTGGTCTGAATAGGAGATAAGGCCAATAGGCTCACATGTTTAAACACTTGGTCCCCACTTGTTGAACTACTGGGAAAATTTAGAAATTGTGGCCTTGCATCATCAAATTAAATGGAGAGAAAATCAAAGCGATTCCAATAAAATCAGGAACAAGACAAGGCTGCCCACTCTCCCCATATCTATTCAATATAGTACTTGAAGTTCTAGCTAGAGCAATAAGACAACAAAAGGAGATCAAAGGGATACAAATTGGAAAGGAAGAAGTCAAACTTTCACTATTTGCAGACGATATGATAGTATATATAAGTGATTCCAAAAAGTCTCCCAGGGAACTCCTACAGCTGATAAACTCCTTCAGTAAGGTGGCAGGATACAAGATTAACTCAAAAAAACAGTAGCCCTCCTATATACAAATGATAAATGAGCTGAGAAAGAGATCCAAGAAACATCACCCTTTACAATAGCCACAAATAATATAAAACACCTTGCGGTAACTCTAACTAAGCAAGTGAAGGATCTGTATGATAAGTACTTTAAGTCGCTGAAGAAAGAAATTGAAGAAGATTTTAGAAAATGGAAAGATCTCCCATGCTCAAGGATAGGTAGAATTAACATAGTAAAAATGGCAATCTTACCAAAAGCAATNTACAGATTCAATGCAATCCCCATCAAAATCCCAACACAATTCTTCACAGACTTGGTAAGAACAATACTCAACTTCATATGGAACAACAAAAACCCAGGATAGCTAAAAGAACCCTGTACAATAAAGCAACCTCTGGAGGCATCACAATCCCTGACTTCAAGCTCTATTATAAAGCTATAGTAATAAAAACACTTGATTTTTGACAAAGAAGCCAAAACTGTACAATGGAAAAAAGCATGCATTTTCAACAAAAAGTGCTGGCATAACTGGATGTCAACATGTAGAAGGTTGCAAATAGATCCATATCTGTCACCATGCACAAAACTCAAGTCCAAGTAGATCAAACACCTCAACATCAATCCAGCTACACTGAACTTGATAGAACCTGTCTCTTATACACATCTAGATGTGTATAAGAGACAGAATCTAGACATCAAAGTATCTAACAATCCAATTAGAAAATGGGCCACAGAGCTAAACAGAGAATTCTCAACAGAAGAATATCAGGTGGCCGAAAGACATTTGAGGAATTGCTCAACATTCTTAGTCATCAGAGAAATGCAAATCAAAACAACTTTGAGATACCATCTTACACCTATCAGAATGGCTAAGATCAAAAACACCGAGGACAACTTATGTTGGAGAGGATGTGGAACAAGGGGAACACTCCTCCACTGTTGGTGGGAGTGCAATCTTGTACAACCACTTTGGAAATCAGTATGGCGGTTTCTCAGAAAACTGGGAATCAATCTTCCTGAAGACCCAACTATACAACTCTTGGGTATACACCCAAGGCTGTCTCTTATACACATCTAGATGTGTATAAGAGACCAACTATGTTCATAGCAGCATTATTTGTAATAGCCAGAACCTGGAAACAACCTAGATGCCTGTCAACTGAAGAATGGATTAAGAAAATGTGGTACATATACACAATGGAGTACTACTCAGCAGAGAAAAACAATGACCATATCAAATTTGCAGGCAAATTGATGGAATTAGAAAATAGCATTCTGAGTGAGGTAACCCAGACCCAGAAGGACAAACATCATATGTACCCACTCATCAGTGAATACTAGATGTAAAGCAAAGGATAACCAGCCTGCAAACCACAACTCCACAGAGGACTTTAGAAAGGACGCATAGTTTGCCTAACGAGGGAGATCTAGATGAGATCTACATAGGCACACTGAGGGTGAGGGGGTGACTGGAGAGTAAAAGATGGAGGATGAGAGCATAGGGGAATGGGAGGTTCGAGTTGGAACAGGGACACAGTAAGAGAGCAAGGAAAGAGATACCATGATAAATGAAGACATCATGGGAATAGGGAGAAACAGAATTCTAGGGAGTTTCCCAGGAATCTACAAAGATTACCACACCTTAGACTACTGGAAATAATCAAGAGGGAACCTGAAATGGCATACTCCAGTGAGTATTCACATGGATGAATATCCTGTCATCATAGAGCCCTTATCCAGAGGCTGATGTAGGCAGATTTGGAGATCCACAGCCAGGCACTAGGCCAAGCTCCAGTAGTCCAATCGATGGGAAAGAAAGGGGCTTCTATGAGCAAGGGACAATGAGATCATGATGGGAAAGTGTACAAAGATGGCCAGCCAAACTAGTGGAGACTCATGAACTGTTGACCAATAGCTGAGGAGTCCCCATGAGTCCTCATCCAGAGAGAGAAGGAAGCAGATGCAGAGATCCACAGCCAGCCACCAGGCTGAGCTCCAATAGGCCAATTTTTGTGAGAGAGGAAAGATTCTATGAGCAAGGGACACGGATATCGTGATGGGAAAATATACTGAGACGGCCAGCCAAACTAGTGGAAATGCATGAACTATAGACCAATAGCTTGGAGCCCCCACAGTGCTGGACTGGGCCCTCTGGATACTTGAGACAGTGGTTTAGCCTGAACTGTTTGAGGGCCCCCAGGCAATGGAATCAGAATCCATCCCTGGTGCATGAGCTGTTATTTTTTTCTTTTTGGAGCCCAGTGCCTATGGTGGGACACCTGGTGCAGCCTTGGCACAGGGAGGAGGGTCTTGGACCTGCCTCAGCTGAAAGTACCAGGCTCTGGGACTCTCCATTGGAGACCTTGCTTTGGAGGAGGTGGGAAAAGGGGGGGGGGGTTAAAGGGGAAGGCTGGGGGGCGGGAGGAGGGAGGAGAGGGGGTTCTGTGGTTGGTATGTAAAATAAACAGAAAATCTTTTAATGAAAAAAAGAAAGTGTGGCCTTGTTGAACTTCTGTCACAAGCGCAGGCTTTGAGGTTTCAAAAGACTTATACCATTTCCAGTGTTCTCTCTTTCTTCTACCTGCAATTCGAGGTGTAAGTACCCAGTTGTTAACGTCACCATACCTTTTCCTCACAACTCTCTGAAACGGAAAGACCAATTAAATCTGTTCTGTTATAATCTGCCTTGCTATTGGAGTTTAGTAACTGATACAATATTTAAGGTATTTAATGTTAGAGTCCATAATTTCTGGAAATAAATAAGGATTATCCTGGTTACATCACAAAAGAGACTGAAACATGAGGTCCTAGAATCTAGAGATTGTTTTTGTCTGAGAAAGTGGTGAGCTAAGAGTTTAATAATAAGATGGTCAAAGAACATTCCTGATACTAGAGGATTAACTGTATCAAGTTCCAAAGGGGACAGGAGATTCCAAACCTGATGGCCATGGAAGAAAAGGATGATTGTGAAGGCCTTGCCAACATCAT
This sequence comes from Neotoma lepida, assembly GCA_001675575.1. NCBI lineage: Eukaryota > Metazoa > Chordata > Mammalia > Rodentia > Cricetidae > Neotoma > Neotoma lepida. Next base: position 47,395 of record LZPO01076280.1, read on the forward strand.
ACTCAATCCTGAGGAACTATAGTTACTTCAGGCCATCATGGGTGTGGGGATTTGATTGTAATGGCCCCCATATGCTCAAAGGGAGTGGCACTATTAGATGTATGGCCTTGTTGGAGGAAGTGTGTCCCTGGGGTGGACTTTGAGATTTCAAATGCTCAAGCCAGTCCCACTGTCTCTCTAACTGCTACCTGATGCTCCAGATATAGAACTCTCAGTTCCTTCTCCAGCACCTTATCTACCTGTGTGCCACCATTCTTCACACTATGATGACAATGGAGTAAACTTTCACATTGTAAGGAAATCCCAATTAAATACTTTCTCTACAAGAATTACCCTGATCCTACTTTCATTAGTAGGACTGGGACACCAACACAGATACATAATCCTTTGACCTACAGTCTCTACTGTTTGAAATACTCTGGTGAAATAGAGGCCCAGAACTTGTGGGAGAGGCCAACCAATGATTGTTCTAATGAGAGGATCATGGCACATGAGCTCAACACTGCCTGCATGACCAGGAACTGGAGGCTGGATTGCCATAGACCAATCATAGGAAAAAACATCAAAAAATCATTCCTAATGATATTATGAAATACTCATGGATCAGTGCCTAGCCCAATCGTCATCAGAAAGGCTTCCTTGACAAGCCAATGGGAGCAGATGTAGAGAACCACAGCCAAACATTAATTAATCAGAGAGCCAAAATTAGAGATGTCCATCAGGTCCTTAACCCTGGAAATTCTTAATTTCCAGAAGAATTGGAAACACTGTGGAAGAGGGGGAATGAGAATTGTAGGTGCCAGTTGAGTCAAGGACACCACTAGAACATGGCCCACAGAATCATCTAAACAGGGCAAAGAGCGATTCAAAAGTACTGAAAAAAGTCACAGAGCATGCATGGATAAGTGCTAGGTCCTCTGTGTATATGATATTATTGAAAGCTTGGTGTGATTTTTTTGGAATCCTACAAATGGGAAAGGGTCTGTCTCTGACTTTTTTGCTTGCTCTTGGGACCGCTTTCCTAATACTGGGTTGCCTCACTCAAACTGTGTATTATGATTTGTGCCTAGACTTACAGTATCATTTTATGCCACATTTGGTTTATATCCCTTGGTTGTCTAGAATTTTATAAAGGGAAACAAAGAAGAGTGCATCCAAGGAGGAGGGAAGATGAGAGAAGTAACTTAGAGTATTGGAGGGAGAGGATACTTTGGTTGGAATATATTGTATGGCATAAGAATTAAAAAACAGTTGTGGTGGTCATGGTGTCATAGAAATTTGACTAAAACCATTGGCAAATAAATTGAATTCCCTATGGAATTGATTAAGGAGAAGATTACTCAGTTTCAACTGCGTTTTGCTGTATCTCTAGTTCACAACTATTATTGGACTAGAAAGCTGGTTCAGGGGATGTTATTTTATTGTGCTTTAGCTTGCTTACTCGTTTCATTCAACTTTTCTCTCATGAACTTCTCTTTGTTTTCTTTTTGGTTTTTTGAGACAGGGTTTCTCTGTGTAGATTTGCGCCTTTCCTGGAACTTACTCTGTAGACCAGGCTGGCCTCGATCTCATAGAGATCCACCTGCCTCTGCCCCCTGAGTACTGGGATTAAAGGCATCCACCACCATCACCTGTCTCTCATGAATTTCTGATTAAGTCAAATAACCTAATCCCTTACAGAGAAAAGCCAGAATGTGCAAGTTTGGCATCATCTTGATATTTGGATACCCAATAATCAAAATCTGTCCCCTGAAGGAAATTATTACCTCTGACCCAAGTAAGAAACTCTGTAGCTCATTGTGCCTGATACACAAACCAACTGTCCTAGTTAGGGTTTCTCTTGCTATGAAGAGACACCATGACCACAGCAAT
>LZPO01076280.1:49326-74673 GCA_001675575.1 Neotoma lepida
CTCAAACTCACAGAGTGCTGGGATTAAAGGTGTGAGCCACCACCGCCCAGCTGACCACAGCAATTCTTATAAAGGAAAATATTTAATTTTGGTGGTTTCTAGTTCAGAAGTTTAGTCCATTATCATCAGATAGGACATGGTGGCTTTCAGGCAGACATAGTGCTAGACAAGGAGCTGAGAGTGCTATATTGTGATCTGCAGGAAGCAGCAAGTGAACTGTGTGTCACACTGAATGAACCTTAAGAAGAGGAGAACTCAAAGTCCTCCCCATAGTCACATACTTCATCCAATAAGGCCACACTTGCTCCAAAATAGTCATTTCTCCAGATAGTACCACTTCCTATGATCTTATGGAATCCATATACATTCATACTACCACACCATCCTATAAGGTAATAACAGTAAAGACCAAATTCAACTCTGCTTCTTTTTGTTCTGGAGCTTTTGTGTTTGCTGTTATTTCCTAGAATGATTACTCTCGATTTTCTTATGAAGGCACTTAGTGCTATGAACTTTCCTTTTAGCACAGCTTTCATTGAACCCTATAAGTTTGGGAATATTGTGCATTCATTTTTGTTGAATTCTAGGAAGTCTCATATCCCTCCTTTATTTCTACCTTTATCCAATAGTAATTCAATGTGTTTCTCAGTTTCTATGAGTTTGTGGTCTTTCTGTTGTTTCTGTTTTTGTTGAAATCCAGCTTCAATCCATTGTTGTGAGACAGAATGTGGATCTTACTTCCTGTATCTGTTGACATTTTTTGTTTAGGTGAAGTGTTCCATAGATACCTGTTAGGGCCATTTGGGTCTTAATTTCTGTTAGCTCCATTATATCTCTATTTAGTTTTTGTTTGGGTGACAATTCTCCCACTCTCAATGTGTGAGGATCAATGTGTAATTTAAGCGTTTACAAATGTGGATGGATGGCCCTGATTTGGAGCATAGATCTTGAGAATTGAATTGTCAGTTTGGTTGTTTTCTTTGATGAATATGTAGTGCCCTTCCCCATCTCTTTTGATTAATTTTGGTTGGAAAGCTATTTTGTTAGATACTAGGATTGGCTACACCAGCTTATTTCTTAAGCCTATTTGCTTTGAAAACCTCTTTTAACCCTTTACTGTGAGGTAATATCTATCTTTGACATTGAGGTGTGTTTTTTTAATGCAGCAGAAGGACGGATCTTGTTTTTTCTTTCATTCTATTAGTCTGTGTCTTTCTCATTGGAGGACTTGATCTGACTGATATTGAGTGATATCAATGGCCAATGATTGTTAATTCCTGATAGTTTGTTGTAGTTGTGGGTGGTGGTATTGTATGTGTGTTTGTGTATTCCTTCTTTTGGTTTTTCTGGCATGTGATTACTTATTGCTTGAGTTTTCATAAGTGTAGTTAACCTCCTTACTTTGGAGTTTTCCTTCCAGTACCTTATGTAGGGCTGGATATGTAGATAGATGTTGTTTAGTTTGATTTGATTGTGGCATATCTTATTTTCTCTATGATGATTAAAAGTTTTGCTGGGTATAATAATCTTGGCTGGCATCTGTGTTCTCTTAGATCTGCAGCACATTTGTCCAGGCCCTTTGGTTACTAGTGTCTCAATTGAACAGATGAGTTTAATTATGATAGGGATACCTTTATGTGTTACTTGGCCTCTTTCTCTTCCAGCTTCTATTATTTTTTCTTTGTTCTGTGTCTTTAGTATTTTGAATTTTAAGGGGTGAGAAGTCTTTCTTAATGGTCTAATACATTTGGTGTTCTGTAAACTTCTTATACATTTATAGGCATTTTCTTCTTTAGGTAGCAAAAATGTTATCCTATGATTTTGTTAAAAATATTTTCTGAGCCTTTGATCTGGGAATTTTCATCTTCTTTGTTATTCTTAGGTTTGGTCTTTTCATAGTGTCCCAGATTTCCTGGATGTTCTGTATCAGGAATTTTTAGATTTAACATTATCTGTGTCCAATGTATCTATTTCTTCTAAAATGTATTCTACTCCTGAGATGCGGTTTTCCATCTCTTGAATTCTCTTGGTGATGATAGTGTCTGTTAGCCCTGTTTTCCATTTCCAGAATTACCTCAGTATGTCTTTTCTTTATTGCTTCTATTTCCATTTTCAGATCTTGAACAGTATTTTTCATTTCCTTTTACTTGCATAAATTTAAGGAGATATATATGATTGCTAGCTTCTGAGGGAGTCAATTTTCTATAAGATTATAGGGTAATCACACTCCAATGAAAGACCACACATTGATGAATATATAAGAAACAGAAATTGTACTTGAGAGGTCAAGAATGGGAACATGATGTGAACTTGGCTAGATAGGGAAGAGGGTAGATATGGGGGGAGTTGAGGAAGGCATGGATATGTTTGAAACTCATTGTACAAACCTCAAAGAACTACTAAACATTAATAAAATAACCAAGAAATTCACACACACTCTCAGGACAATTGATGTAATCAACATACTATGTAAAAGGAAGTAAGTCATATTCAAAAATCAAATGTCACACATATCTACAGTCTAAATACAAAATTATATATATGTATATATTTTTTGTATTTCTATGTTTATAGGTCATGTAATTCTAAAGGAAAGAAGGAAATAGGGAAGGCAATAAAACATGTTTCATTGGATAATATAAAAGGGAGTCACTGAGAGTAGAAAGGGAACAATGTGTTGTCAAATGGCTAGGACAGTGAGTGTGGTAACAAATGAGAACCAAGTATAATGACACATGCGCAAGAAGATGCCAAGATGAAGCCCATTACTTTGTTTGAAAATCTAAAACCATTTAAAAGACTCATTAGAAATGCAAACAAACTGAGTCTTTTGGAAGAGTCCAGGAAGCAAAGGAAAGCTTTGCAGCCTGAGCACAGGGACACACAGATTTAGGAGTAGTTACTCAACAGGGTAGAGTATTAGCAGTTCTGAGAAGTGAAACTCAACCAGGATCCTGGGGCTCCATTTCTCAGTGTCTATCATACAAGGAATATATGGTGGGATGCCATCTTGATACTTTTGGAAAATGTTTAGGAAAAGTGATATATGAGCTGGCTGTTGTTGTCAGAAGACCAGCAATAAATCAGGGACAGATATTAAACATCATATTCAAAGATCCATCTTGTCCCTGTCACAATGGCTACCATGAAAAAAACTAATAAAACTTTACAAACACTGACAATGATTTGAGGGAAATGAACCCTATATAGTGTAATGGGGAAGTAAAATTGTGGAGCAATTATGAAACCCTATGAAGGTTTCTCAGTAGATTAAAAATAGCATAACAAGTAGCAAATTTACAGTTATGAAGTAGCATAAAAATAATCTTATGGTTAGAAGTTAGCAAAAAATAAGGAACAAAGGGTTACAACATTAGGAAGATTGAGAAACACTGTGATAGAGGAATTAAGAATAAAATAAATTTAATGACATTGACATACTCACAGATCAGTACACAACTCAACCACCACCAGAGAAGCTTCTTACAGTAGAAGGGAAGTAACAAAGAGATTCATTACTGGACAAGACACAGAATGTGAGAGGCTTTGAAGCATGCAATCTTAAATGATTTTTTAAATAATGAGAATACATAGTTGGGTGATTAAGGAATGAGGTTTGGATCTGGAATCGCAAGAGGGAGAAGGATGAACATGATAAAAATTCACTATGCAAATTTCTCAAAGAACTAATAGAAATGTGAAAAATAAATCATTATTATACAATAATATATATGTGTAATACACACCACAAAGCTAACATGTATAAATTAGTAAGTTTTGTTTAGCAAGAAACATATATAATGTAAAGTAAAATATTGAAAACAATATCTTTAATTAATTTTTATTTTTGGAAAATTTCCTAGATGAGCACTGTATTTACATCATTTTCACCCCTTCCTCTCTAACAACTCCAATGCCCCTCCAAAGTTCTTGACATTGTCTAAAATTATTATTGTTACACAAATACAACCTACTTTCTTGAAAATGTCATAATGAAATCCATCATTTGATATTTCACATGCATGTTCATTTCTGAGGTGATCTATGAGGACAGAGGCTATGATGATCAGGCATACTGACCTTCATGGCAATTTTCAGTAGGCAATGATAATGTGTGGCAATGCTGAGCTCTGGTTTGATGGTGGAGCTTAAAGATTTTGTGGCCTTAGTGTTCTGTGAATTATGTCTTGAAAGAGGTTAATGAGTGGATCCATCATCTCTGCAAAGGGATATAAAATTTATGCTTTAACAAGTCCTCTGTACCACTGAGATCTATTTGATGATTCTGGGTATACAAAGTTTTAAGCTCATAAATCCAGAGATAGAATTTTTTTCTTGATGAGGAAGTCTAACATGCATCTCCAAATGAATGTCAGCCCAGTGGGCACTCTGAATAACCCTGTATGAGATCAGAGATCCATAACACTATCTTTACATTTATTAATAGCTTTATAAACTACTTCTGAACTTCATTCTTGTGATATGACATTGGCATTAATAACATTTAGCCTAAAAAGACAGCTTTGTGGTTAACAGAGCTTACTGCCAAGCCTAGGATAGATTCATTGATCTTACATGATGGAAGAAGAGATTTGACTCATCTGACTTCCACAGCCATAGCATGGCATGTGCACACACATACACATAACCTCTACTCCCCATCTATGTATAATACATAAATATATTTAATATGATGATAAAGGGAATGTAGAGAGTAATACTAAAATACTTTACATCAGGACTTTGCCTTTAAAAGTAATGATTTCACCGGGCAGGGTAGTGCACGCCTTTAATCCTAGCACTTGGGAGGTAGAGCCAGGAGGATTTCTGTGAGTTCCAGGCAGGCTTGGTCTACAGAGCAAGATCCAGGACAGGCACCAAAACTACCTGTCTCAAAAAAAAGTAAAGTAATGATTTCAAAGCCATTTCAATTTGTGTCCTACTAGTTTATTCTAACAGTTGTGTATCAGTGGCAATCTTTTTCATATTAAAAGAAATCACACAATGGACAAATGTTGAAAACTGAAGATCCCAAGGCTTCCAAGAAGGGTTTCAGAGCATAACTTGAATTAAGTTACTTATTTTTCATTCTGGAGTCTGAATTTTATGTAATTGAGTGAAACACTTTGTTCTCAGTAGAAAACAATTGTAAATTCATATTGTAAGTGGGAAAGTAGTGATTTAAAATAATAGAATAGATTACATGAAAGTAAGACAAAGCATAATATGTATAAAGATGAGGGACTGACCATGGTTGATGTTGCAGGATATTTTCCGATGTCATTAGGTGAGGAGAAAGAGGGCACTGATCAGTAAAGGTCAAAAGTCAAATATAAGGGAATAACTTTAAGTGGTGTGGAAAGAGCTCTCCATCCAAACAACCTCCTTTCCCTTGAACTCAATTCACAATGACTCCTGGTATGCTTTCTGACAGCAGTTCTTCAACATGAACACTCTATTTTCTTACAAATCCACTCTCAATCCTAATATCTATTTTCCAGTCCATGGTACAACAAAAGATGCATTGCTGTATCTCCCATTCACATTCCATTTGTGTGTTCAATCTGTCTACTGCTGTGACAAGCCTCAAACACCAGGATTCCAAGGACCACAAGGACCAAGCCAGCCATCCCCATCCTGAGCAGATTCTCCACCATATGATGATCTTGTGTCTCTGAGGCTGTGGTCATGGGAAAAAAAGGCAAGGGAGAATAAAATCACCTGAGGATGATCAGATATTAAAATCCTTGGACCAGCTCTATCAGTGAGAATTCTTCTTACTCACCTGTCTTTGGACTGGACATATTTTGTGATACAGTTATGTTCTCAGCAAATCCTAGGAACAGAAGAGAAAGTACACAATTCAGTAAGTACGTAAGACCTCTGAGTTCAACATTCTTGTTTCCTGTTTTCCATTTCTCATAGTTGCATATTAGGCTCATCACATAACTTCAAAAGGATCCAGTATAAGCCCTTTCCCTCTTGTGCCATGATTCCTTCTGGTCTTCTTATTGAATTCTTCACACACATCAAGCTGTTTGAGTTCATTTTTCTGGCTAAGATGAAGTTTACATCTACACTGAGAACTAAAGATTGGTGAAGAAAATCACCTCCCAGTTCCAGTTCAGAATTAGGAATGCCCAATTGCACTTTTTGCTTAGTTTGAGGTATGGGAACACTGAGGGAAATTCATGAATCAGGAATTGTAACTGAGGCCTATACTGAGTATATGTATTCACTACCTCTTTCCCTCATAGCCATGCAATGTGAGACTGACTCCTATCACTCACAGGCATCTTACCTGCTGGCCATCCAGCAGAAAGGTACATTGATGAGGGTTAAACCCAAGAAATCCAACCTTCAGGCTTGATCGCCTACTCTGGAGCTAAACAGCATGACCTGGAAGGAAGGACCCTGAGTGCCTTGCCCTGGCCCTGTTGCATACCCCTATGCATTGTTAGCATCACAGCATTAGATAGGGCAGGATATTTGCAAAAGTGGTTTTCTGGAGACTTTCTATGTATGAGAAAAACACAGATAAGGTCAGAACTAAAAGGATCTTAATATCTAGGCTGGGGCTTTCTTATTTACAATTGTAGACACTGAGATTCACAAGAGAGATTTTGTGATTTTTTACTTGTGACCCTCTCAGAAGAGACTCCATCTACCCCATATTTAGATAGAGTCTCTGGACCAATCCTGCAACAGAGTTCTAGTTTATTCCTCTGTGGCCAGACTCCACGGGGTACAATAGGGCCTACCCCATTGTGTCAGGTAGCATCCCTGGGATGCTGATGCTGGGTTCTGTATGAAAACAGACTCAGCAAATTATGAAGAGAAGCCAGTGAGCAGCACCCATCCAGGGTTTCTGCATCAAGTCCTGCCTCCATGTCCCTGCCCTGTTTGAGTTCCAGTCCTGATTTCCTTTGAGAATTAACAGTGCTGTGAAAGTTAGCCAAATAAATCTTTTATGCCACAACGTGCTTTTTGTCGGGGTATTTTATTTAAACATTAGAAACTCTAAGAAAAATCTTCCTCCTGTCTTGCTCTGATAGTGTCATGCTCTCTCATATTCTGAGTTATAGAGCTCCCTTCAGCCATCATGACTGGAATTGTCCTTTGGGCATTAAAGTTAGTGATAAAACCTTCTCATGTCAAAACACAGTTGAGTGAATGAGACTTCATCACTTAAGACATCTATCTCCAGAGGGTTACTCAGACCAGATGTGTCAGCCGCTTTTGGAGTATCCATAACATCTAAGGGGCCCATTCCTGCTAGATGACATAGAGATCTCAGGAAATAGAGTCTGAGACTGTCCAGTATGTATATACTGTGCCTTGAGGGACGTGGAGAAATTCTGATCTTCCCCAGTCACAACGAACCAATCATATCCTTATGATGAGACACATTGATGGGTCACATTCGCACCTAGCATCACCATAGGGCTGAAAAAGGCTGACAGACTAGGTTTTCCATGGTGGAAACCTGTGAGAAGAGAATTCAACCTGTTAAATGAAACATGGTCTCCAGTAGTTGGACTGTGGGTGATAAAGATTAGAAGATCTACTTCCTGAGGGAAAATGCAGAGGACATGATGTATTTGTGCTCAAAACTAACATGAGAGAAATCAGGAATGTTATTAATGCAGTCTTTCTGCTCAATAGATGAAATAAATACCTATTTTCTAACAAGAAAGCAAGAGTGGATGTTGTTAATAACCAGGTGAACTTAATATCTTTAGATCCAAACCTATCTTAAATCCCCTGAATGCTGATCCTAGACTCTTTCTCCCTAGACCTTTATCAGTAGATTTCAGTTAATAAAGCCCATCTTTAGGAAAGATGTCACTATACTTTATAGCTTGCTAACATCAATACTATCCCCATCATAGACCACACCAGACAGAAGGCCCTTAAGCTATAGAACCCATCTGCATATTCATATGTACCTTCAGTTGTATTTTGATGTAATTATACTGAGCTATTACCTGGAGTATCTATTACACTAGGAATCTTTTTTCCAAAATTGTACTGGGTTTAAATATGTGTACAATAAGCCACCTGTTGTCAGACATTTTAGAAGTGTGAATCAGTAACTACTATGTTGGCCTGATCTGAGTTTTCCTTATTACTTCATGTAAATCACTTCCCTGCCAGCAGTAGAGTTTTCAGTGTCCCTCACAGTAATAGGTGAAAACTGCAACCCGTATTGTACACTCAGATGTCACCACCAGCTCCAGGGAATCACTTTGCTCAGTCCAACTAGCAGAGTAATAACAGTAACAATCACCCTGCATTATACCCTCTCATGGATGGGATAATAAACTTAGATTTTATGATTAGGCACTGGTACAGTTAATCTGTCCTGGGGCACTGAGCTTCCTTCTTTATATAGGAAATATATTTTAGTTTCCATAGTTCCCTCACACACAGATTGTCACAGGATTCCCTTAGGAAATCAAAGTTGTAGTGTGAATGTGAATCTTGTCCTTAAATAACAGAAGGATACAGGAAGCCATCTGAGGATCCGTCTCATTGATTACTGTATCTTGACTTCCACAGTCTGTATCTGTATCAGTGGCCTAATGGTCCTATCCTTCCCTGTGCTCATCACACATAACAATCTCCTGGGAAAACCTGCTTCAGGTTCAGTGACATTCAACAGAGAGGTTGGGGCTTCCTCATCTGAGACTAGAAGCTCCAGGATGTCACTCCCTTTTGACAACACTTGAGGCTTGTTTGAGTAATAGCCATATCATCTGAAACTCCATCTTTCACTGCCTGTGATGGGACCCACTTGGAACCTGGCTGAGGACAGCCCATAATATACATATTGTGAGTCCATGGAGCTGGAGAACTTCTCATCCTTAATTATAATGAACCTGTCTTATCTATGACTTGAGATACATGAGAGGGTCACAGATCCTCCTAAGGTTACAACAGGATTTGACAGTTTAGACAGGATGGGTTTGTTGTAGACACCTAGGAGAAATACATATGGAATATTAAATGTGTTCACACAGTCTGGTTTGTCCTGCAGACCTGACTAATGAGTGGGAACACATTTAGAATGAACTTTCCAAAGAGTCACATCTGGGGATCCATATGACTCCTGAGTATCCACTCACCTGTCACCACCACCTTCAGGGTATCACTGTGTTCTGATCACCCAGCAGAGTTGTCAGAGTAACAGTTATATCACCCTAGATGCACTCTTTTCACAGAAGGCATTGTGAATTTTGCCTTAATGTTGTGATTCTTTTGGGTCTCTTTATCCGAGGGTTCTAGGCTTCCCTCTTTATATAGCACATACATTTGGGTTTCTCAGGTCCCTTCAAACCAGATGGTGACAGGAATCTCTGATGTGATCATAGTGCCTGACTCAGCCCAGATGGTGGGATTGTGGATGGTTCCCCAAAGAAGCAGAAAATGAGGTGCATCTCCTAGGACACTTGCACAAAATTTGGACTTGAAAATGACACTTACGCTGCTGGCTAAGTAAGGAGGCCACATAAAGACTCCAGATTACTAAGAATTGTTGAGTTCCACTGTTATTATCCACCCTTGTTTCTGCACCTCAAATCCTGTTCTTTCCCACATTCTGTGAAATTGGGCTCAGAGTATGAGTTCATTAACCCACCATATATAAGGTCCTCCCTGTGATCCTGTGTCACGTCAGTTATCATTCAAGCAAAGTCTAGAATTTCCTTACCTGTTAACAGAAGTTCTAGGTGGTTACTGGGGACTGACCACAACTGGGGGCTGCTCCTGTAGTAGCCACAGCATGTAAATCTCCATCTCTGATTGGGAGTCACAGGACCAACTGTAAACACAGCCTGGAATATGCCAGTGTATGTGCTCTGTGAGGTCATGGGCCTGAAGAATTTCTGATCTTCCTTTGTTAACACAAAACTGTTATATTCCTCTTGTGAGGAGCACTGAAGGGTCACATACCCTCCTGAGGGTACCACATGGCTATGCTGTGCTGACAAGGAGACTTTGCTGCGGTACACTCCTGGGTGAGAAGAGGAAGCTTGTTCAGTGGAATCATTAAGGTACACATTTGCCCCTATTCTGGTATTTGAGAGAGGCACCCAGAAGTGAACATACCACTTTGTCCAAGACAAATCCCGGGGTTGGGGAGGAGTCTTCTCACCTGTCACCACCAGCTCCAGGGAGTCACTGTGCTCAGTCCACCCAGCAGAGTTGTAAGAGTAACAGTGATATTGTCCTGCATTATACTCTCTCATGGATGGGATGAAAAACTTGGCCTTGTGATCAGGCACTGGTGCAGTTACTCTGCCCCAGGGTGCTGGGCTTCCTTCTTTATAGAGGAAATATATTTGGGTTTCCATGGTTCCCTCACACCCAATTGTCACAGAATTCCCAGAGGAGATCACAGAGCCTGGCTCAGCCCAGATGGTGGGTTTCTGGAGGGTTCCTGAAAAGAAGTATGTGAGAGGATGATGGGACTTTAAACAGTTGCACAGTGAATGTGAAACTTGTAGTTGAGCCCTGAATAACCAGAAGGACACATGGAGACATGTGAAAATCCATCTCTCTGCTGACCCTCCCGGGTTCCATTTTCACAACACCCTCCATTGGTTTTTGTATCTTGACTCCCACAGTCTGCATCTGTATCAGTGCCCTAATATACCTATCCTTTGTGTTCGTCACATATTAGTGTCTCCTGGGAAAACCTGTTTCAGGTTCAGCATCATTCAATAGAGAGGCTGGGGCTTCCTTACCTGAGACTAGAAGTTCCAGGATGTCACTCCCTTTTGACAACACTTGAGGCTTGTTTGAGTAATAGCCATAGCATCTGAAACTCCATCTTTCACTGAGAGTGATAGGACCCACTTGGAACCTCAATGAGGACAGCCCATAATATACATATTGTGAGCCCATGGAGCTGAAGAACTGCTCATCCTTAATTAAAATGAACCCATTGTATCTCTGATTTGAGATACATGAGAGGGTCACAGATCCTCCTAAAGTTACAACAGGATTTGGCCATGCAGATAGGGTAGGTTTGTTGTAGACACCTAGGAGAGATACATATGGAATATTAAGTGATTTCACTCAGTCCGGATTATCCCCCAGACCTGAATAATGAGTGGGGATTCATTCAGACCAGACTTTTCTGAAGAGTCTCATCTGGTGATTCATATAATTCCTGAGTATCCATTCACCTGTCACCAAAAGATCCAGGGTATCACTGCATTCTGACCATCCAGCAAAGTGGTAAGTGTAACATTAATATCACCCTGCATGCAGTGTTGTCACAGAAGGGATGGTGAACTTTGCTTTATCGTTGTGATTCTTTTGGGTCTGTCTGCCCCAGGGTTCTAGGTTTCTCTCTTTGTGTAGCACATACATTTGGGTTTCTCATGTTCCATCACACCAGACGGTGATAGGACTTTCTGATGTGATCAGAGTGACTGGCTCAGCCCAGTAGGTGGGATTGTGGAGTGTCCACACAAAGTAGAAGAAAATGAGACGCATCTCTTAGGACACTTGCATGAAAATTGCACTTTGAAATGATACTTCAGCTGCTGGCCAAGGCAGAAGGGCACATAAAGACTCCAGATTTCTAAGTACTTTTGAGTTCCACTGTTATTATCCACCCTTGTGTCTTCACCTCAAATCCTGTTGTCTCCCACATTCTGTGAAAATGGGTTCAGGAGTATGAGTTTATTAACCCACTATATATAAGGTCCACACTGTGATCCTGTGTGAGGTCAATTATCATTCAAGCAAAGTCTAGAGCTTACTTACCTGAGACCCAGAGTTCTAGGTGGTTACTGGGGACTGACCACGGCTGTGAGCTGTTCCAGTAATAGCCATAGCATGTGAATCTCCATCTCTGCTTTGGAGTCATAGGACCCACTCTGAAAAGGGCCTGGAATACACCAGTGTATGTGTTCTGAGAGGCCATGGGCATGGAGAATATCTGATCTTCCTTCATTAGAATGAAACTGTTATATTCCTCTTGTGAGGAGCACTGAAGTGTCACATAATCTCCTGAGGACACCACAGGGCTGGACACAGATGAAAGGGTGACTTTGCTGGAGTAGACTCCTGGGAGAGAAGAGGAACCCTCTTAGTAGACTTATATTGCTAACATGGTCACCACCCCTGTTCCAGAATTTGTCAAATGAACCCCACAATGAATATAGTCATTTGCCCAGGACAGATCCTAGTGAAGGGTAACAGTCCTCTTGCCTGTCACCACCAGCTCCAATGTGTCACTGTGTTTTGATGTGCCAGCAGGGCTTTTATAATAACACCAGTGTTGGCCTGCATTGTGACTTCTAATGGGTGAGATAAAGATCTTGTCCTTTTTTCAGTGTCTTTATGAGTTGTTGGTATCTGGAAATCTGGGTTTCCTTCTTTATAGAAATGGTATTCCTGGGCTTCTAAGGGGCCTTCACAAATTATAGTTACCTGCTTCCCAATTGTTACATTACTTGGCACAGCTCTGAGTGTAAGTTTATAGAGTTGCCCTAAAACCAAAACAAACAAAACAAAACAAACAACAACAACAACAACAACAACAATAACAACAACAAAATAGAAGTTTGTTCAGAGGACATGCTGTTTAATTCCAAGCTTTCAACCTCAGGTCCTCACAGGCAACACTAGCAACAGCCCACACCAGCTCTTCTGCATCTCTTTTCTTCAGAGGTGACCTTTGATCCCCACTGAAGGTGTACAACGTAGAACAGCTGGGAAGACACTCACCTGCCAGCACTGGGTTCCTGGGGCCCAGACTCAGTCCTGCAAGAGAGTTACCTGTCAGGGTATGCAGTTGAAGCCTGAGCAGGACCTCCACTTCCAGATCCCTTCTGAGCTACTGAGACACCCTGATGGGTGAATGCTTAGCTGTGAGGTGCACTGCTTCTCAGAATATAATTCTCTCTCCACAACTCCATTTCTCACCAAGACAAAGCAGAACTGTGAGGATGGGGATCATAGCATCTTCCAGTTGCCCGAAGTTTGCAGATGATTCGTCCTCTTGCCAAATGAACAGGCACAAAGTATATGGCCTGCACAGTCTTGTGTCTCTTTGTCCTGAGTGTATTATACAGGCCGTCCTCTCACAAAAAAAAGGAACTGCTCTTTCTAGGCAAGTGGTTTTTATTTTCCCAGTGCTGTGAAGGGTTGGGCTCCAAATCTTGTGGTCTCTGTTTCTGTGAGTTTCTTTGGTTTTGGTTTTGGTTTCTGATAAAAAGTCTCTTGAAATTAAGTCAGGTCTCAATCTCCTTCCCTTTCTCAGTCAGTTTCCTGTGTGCTAGGGTTACAAATCCATGTCTGACTTTGGTCTCTTCTTACAGAGCATCTCACATATACCCATCTACATCTTTGGATGGTTCTCTTCACCAAAGGCCAGGATTTAACTAGAAATAATCCTGATGTCTTCCTGAACCAACATCTTCAGCTGAGGGGCCTCAGAGCTGATCTTTTTCTGTCAGAGTTTCTGCTTGCGTTTCTATTATTTCAGCCATACCACATTCATAATGGTGTAGGTTTCTTATCATGTCCAGCTTCCTACCCAGGCCTGGATATGCTTTGGGTACTTTGTGTGAAGTTTTCTTGGGGATGCATGAATACTGAAAGGGTAATTCCCCCAGAAGGTACATCAATGACAGAGACAAAGACATGATTCTACCCAAATCAAGCGGGTGAAAAAATGAGTTTTATAAGTGTTTCTTAGAAGGGTATGAGAAAACTTTTCAAGTTTTCTTTGACACAGGGTGTCACTGATTACCTCTGGGTATTCTTGAACTCGCTCTGGACTCACAGAAACCTGAAGGAAAAATTCCCACAAGCTATAGACATTTTGACCCTGGACTGTTAGCATTTAGCCTTGATCTGCCTTTTGTGATTTTTACCCCTGTCTCCATAACTTCTGATTGAGAGTTTTCCAAGGGGATTAAAGCCTATTCAACCTTAGTAACTGCAATAAAAAACAACTATTGTAATGATACTGAGAACCTGTACTTGACATTATCCCTCTTGGGGGCTTAGGTCAAAGACTGTGTTATATGGAATTGACTTGCTAAAGGTATGATTTGTAAAACAGTAAAGGATCCTTTGCTGACCAAGGGTGGTTCAGTCTATGCAAGTGAATCCATCTTACAGCTAGAAAAGTATAAAAACTCATCCTTGATGTGCCTCTGTAGAACTTTCCACATATGTGCCTGAACCTACACCCATACCCAATATACAACATATTAGTGCCCAATGTGGAGCTTGAAGAAGGACAAAGGATTTCAGACATCTCTGAGGACTGAAGGAAATCACTCTCAGGGTAAGGGGACTCCAGGATTGGGAGGGGTCATTAGAAACTTCCCTTCTGAGGAGCAACAGTATTGCAATTATTAAAATATCTGTTAAAAGAAAATGTATTGATGTCCTCATTTATCATGGCAATAGGGAGAAACAGGGTGTTAGGGAAGTTACCAGGAAGCCATAAGGATGACCTCCCCTTAAACTATTGACAGTAGTTGAGAGGGTGCCTCAACTGGCCTACTCTGGTGATCACATGGATGAATACCCTAACTGTTGTCATAGAGCCCTTGTCCAAGACTAATGGGAGCAGATGCAAAGCTCCATGGCCAGGTGCCAGGCCGAGCTCCAGGAGTCCAATCAATGAGAGAGAGGAGGGATTCTATGAGCAAGGGGCATTGAGATAATGATGGGAAAATGTACAGAGACAGCCAGCCAAACTAGTAGAAATGCATGAACTGTTGATCAATAGCTGTGGATCCCCCAGGGTACTTACTGAACTATGACCTCTGGATACTCAAGATAGTTGTTTAGCTTGAACTCTTTAGGGGATCCCCAGGCAATGGGTTCAGGACCCATCCCTGATGCATGAGCTGGCTTTTTGGGGCCCAGTGTCTATGGTGGGATACCTGTTGCAGCCTTGGTGCAGAGAGGAGGGTCTTGGACCTGCCTCAACTGAGTGTGCCATGCTCTGCTGAATCCCTATGGGAGACCTTGCCTTGGAGGATATGGAAGTGGATGGTGGGTTGGGGGGAAATGGGCTCCCACAATGTCCATATAACCTAATAATAGTAATATGTTCTCCAATGGGATGTGTGATTAGTAAAAGGTCAAGATGCATTTGATGGGTCACCCTAATTCTTCTCAAATGATTTATGATTTACAGCAAGAAATTAAGGAAATTTTACAAAAAAGTGACCTGATATGACAGGAGCAGATGTTACAGAAAGTCTTGCAGATATTATAGCCTCACTTAACCCTGTGAATCACTTTAATAGATTTTTTTGTGTTTTGGCATGCAATACTCTTGTGCTAGCAATGGTAATCTTAGCTTTGAAATGTATTTTGGCTTACTTACATAAGATTGTTAATCACGAAGATAGAGAAAAGGTTGTATTTGCAGTAAAGCTTCATAATCCCCAAAATAACTAATTGTTGCATATATAAAGGGGGAAATGAAGGAAGAATTCCCACAAGCTATATAGCCAGTTTGACAGTGGATTGTTATCATCAAGCCTTGATATGCCTTTTGTGATTGTTACTTCTGTCTCCATACATTCTGTTTGAAGTCTTATCTGTGGTGATTATATTATGTCCCCCAAAATATTGTGTACCCTAATAAAACTTATTTGGGGTCAGAGAACAGAACAGCCACTAGATTAAACATAGAGGTTAGGCACACGCCTTTAATCCTAGCATTCCCGAGGCAGAGATCCATCCAGATCTCTGTGAGTTCAAGGCCACACTGAAAACAGCCAGGCATGGTGGCACACACCTTTAATTCCAGCACCTGAGATCTCATGTCTTTGCTTGAGAAAGACACATGCCTTTAATCCCAGAAAGTAGTGGCAGGAAGCAGAAAGGTATATAAGGTGTGGAAACCAGAAGCTAGAAGGCCTCTTAATCTTTCAGGCTTGGAGCAGCAGTTCAGCTGAGATTCATTTGGGTGAAGACTCAGAAGCCTGCAGTCTGAGGAAACAAGATCAGCTGAGGAGTTGGCAAGGTGAGGTTGGCTGTGGCTTGTTCTGTTTCTCTGACCTTTCAGAATTTATCCCAATACCTAGCCTGGTGTTTTCAATTAATAAGACTGTTTAAGATTCGCTCTACATTTATCTGAGAGTTTTCCTAGGGGATCAAAGCCTATGTAAACTTACTCCAAAAACCCAGAAAACTGTGTTATTGTAATAAGAACTTGCATTTGGCATTATTCCTCTGGGGTTCTAAGACTTTGGTATATGGAATTGACTTGCTAAAGGTATGATTGTACAACAAGAATGGATCCTTTGCTCACCAAGGGTGGTTCAGTTCATAGAGGCGAACCAACCCTGCAGCTGGAAAAGGATAAAAATTAATCTTTGAGGTGGCTTTGTACTTCTTTCCAAGGACCTGCATGAACCTACATCCATACCTGATATACAACAAAGATCAAACAACATGCCCATGCCTAATAGTTGGTAAGATAATAGAGCACTTCATTATTCATTGTAATGTGGGCAACCTTTCACTGGTTACATCACTGAAAAGAGCTTCACCCTGAAACTTTTAACTGTATATAGTCACACAGGTGAGCTGAGTTGCCTCAGACGCCTCAAAACCGTGATGGCACTAGACTTGTACAGGCCACCTGTGTGAAATCACAGCTCTTCAGACTTCAAAAGGGCAAGAGTCATACCATCCCTGGAAATCAATGATCCACAGCAGAGGAAGATGCAGATTGATGATGCTGGAAGGATGCAGAACAGAGGAGACACACTGAGCACTTGATCCTTCAGCTCCATGGATGGGATCAGAGGATTCAGGAATGCAGACCAGGAAGAAACATGGTATTCTCGTGGCCCTAAATTTGTTTCCACTCTGCTGGACAACCCCCTATAGATGCATTTCCCTTTTCTTAACAACATATAAAATTTCTCTAGGAACAAAATTTTAGCATTATTACCTGTTTGGTGCTCATATTTTATTGTTCAGAATTCTTTTTTTGTGAAGGTAACATTTGGTTTAAAACCTGCTCATCTCCAACTGTTCATTTCACCTTAATTCTTGTTAACATTTCATCCTTGAGCCCCAGCATCATCTTAAAGGCTACTATCAGCCTCACTTTACACTGTCATTATGGCTCAGGGATGTTTGCAACTTGGAGATGCACAGGATTGGTCAAATTTTAGATTGTTTCACAATATAGTTGGAATATAAGATTTTTGGTCTTTTAGATGTAATTAAAGTGCCCCTTCCTGCTCTCATCATTTACATATGGAAATCATATTAAATCTAAACTATAAATATTTTCAAATCAAGAGCTGAAAATGAAAGATTCCAAAATGCAGAAGGTCCCATGTTCAAGGCAAGAACTGGTAACACTGTGTAGTGCTGGGTTCTACCATCAAGAAGGATCACTGCAGGGAGACTTCCTCCTCCGTGATGGGTGCTATAGTATCAGAGCTCCAAGAGTGTGTTAGTAGCTGTGTAGTACCCATGCTGTACTTCAAGATGGGTACTGAGATAGCTCATCTTAGTGCCTTGTGCCCACAGTGACACTAAAATATATCATTTTTTGTTTTCATCCACAGGTATCTGTCTGAGGTGTGGGCATCAGTTTCAGTTTGAAAGTCACGCTCTACCCATCCTTGTCAAGATAGTATCCAGTAGCCCATGTACATAATCCAAGGCATTATCTCAATTTCAAGGTCTACTGACAACAAAAAGCAATCCCTAGTTGTAATTTTCCTTTCTATATGTATCAATTCACTTTCTGATTCAATAGCTTAATAATTAACCCATTGTCATTATAAAGAAATCTGGTGAATTTAGCTGGTAATTTGGGAAGATATAACTACAACATCAGGCATCCCCCACTCATCCACTGATGAGGATGTAATTTGCTGTGTCACAGAATTCTAGAGGAAATGAAAGGAAATACCCAGAGACAGAGAGGAAAAACTGCATTGTGTGTATTGAATGTCGTACCAACATACTCCAGTAGGAGTTCAACAGGGTTTCAGGGAGCTACAGTAGTAATTATGAGGGTGATACTCAAATATATGGGATGTTCTTGATTTGGGTGTGACCTTAAAGATCCGTCCAGCATACACATCTACACTTGGAGGCCAGATGTAAGCAAATTAATACTAATGGGCAGACCAGTTGCATGCAGCTATTCCTGTGAAGCTGTGAACAAACACCTATTCATGTGAGATAAGGAACTGATGATAAATAAAAGTGAGGATAACTTAAAATTTGGAAAAAAGTATACAGAGGTCTAGGCAGGTTGGAGTCAAGGGGACTCATGGCAGGTGAGAGAGAGAGAGGCACACCATACAGACAGCATTGCTGTAAAGGATTTATTGGAAGAGTGAGAGAAGAGCTAGAGTGAGAAGAGGAAGAAGAAAAGAAGGGAGAAGAGGAGACAGAAAAGGGGGAAGAGAGGAGCTGCAGATGTGGCCTCAAAGGAAGGGAGAGAGGGGAGGGGTTTGCTTTTAAAGAGGACTTAGCAAATGCACAAACAGGCTACACATGATGACATTGTCAGTATCCTGAGTAGGCCAAAGTACTGCCTATTTACTGGCTAGGTCCCCAAGGGGCCAGCCAGATAATGTCTGTCTAAGTGCTAACATTCCTCCCTTTTGTTTATCATAAAAAGGTGAGGAGTTAAAATGGGAGAGCACATGAGGTGGGAATGAGGGGCACTGAATTCTTGAGACTGCTTCTTGCTGACCTGGGACAAAGTTGGGAGCGAGAGGTTGGGAATGGGGGTCACATACAGTGGGAGGTGTGAGTGAAGAAGCATTCAGTTAGCTGCCATCCTGGAGACCTCAGGAACCTGTTTTCTTGAGGAGGCAGAGAAGGCAGGTTGCTAGGAAATAAAAATGGATTATTAACACCAGCCCTATGAATGGGCTAGCCATGGGAAGAGTGATGTGGCTACCAGAAAGAATGAAAGGGAGATGTGCCCTGGCTGTACAAAGAGGAAAGAGTGGATGAGTGAAACATGAGAGCAGATATTCCCTTCATTGGGATATCTTGGATTATCAGGTTCCAGTGGCTGGGTTCATGCCCTCTTGAGTCTGGAGAGATGGTACCAGCAGTGAAGTCCCAGAACCTTGTGAGATGGCACACCAAATTGAGAGATGATGTGTTCTTCAGGAGTACTTGATCCATCACATATGCTATTTCTCTGGAGGTGGGAAATGCCTCTATTTATCCTGTAAAACTTTTAACAAGGGGAATATAAACCCTTTTTGAATATATACATGTAACACTAATAAGAAGGCCATCATTTTGAGAGGGATCATGGACATCAGGGATATTAGGAGGGTTTGGATGGAATGCAAGGAGGATGGAAAGTGGCAAAATGACTTAATTATATTTTTACTGAAAATAATTTTTAAAAATTAGGGAGATAAGAGGTGGTAAATGATTCCCAGGTTACAGGGCCAGAAAAGACTCTGTTCAAGGAGTTAGACACGGCTGGAAAAAATGTGAAGCCTCTGGAAGAAGACATGAAAAAAGCATCTGGGTTAAATTTTCAAATTGTGGAAAGTAAAGGGAAGATGTTTGTGATTTTGCATGATAAGGCACAATCTCCATAGTGCTATGAAGGATGAGAGCCATAGGAGTTATAGACAATAGAGAAGACATGAAGGAAGCAGTAACAAGTGGAAAACATAAGAGTTTAAAGTAAGTTCAAAGAAATTTATGCAAAGAGGGAGAAAGATTTGAGTCTGTATGTGGCGGTATGTGCATTTAAATCCAACATTCAGAAGGCAGAGGCAGGCAGATATCTCTGAGTTCCATACCAGCCTGGTCTATGTGGCAAGTTCCAGGCCAGTCAGAAATACATAGTGAGCATTGGTATCAGAACAAGGAAAAGTATTAAATAACTAACAGACTTAAGAACTTAGTGGGGGAAATGAACAACACCTAGTGACATACCTTACATGAGGAGATGGAGAAGTAGAAAAAGTGCAAATTCTCATGATCTGCCTTTGAGGACTGTCAAGGCCTTGCTAAGGAGATACTAACATGGGTCTGGGAATTGGGAGAAATCTCTCACATGTAGGCTTGGTCATCCTGAAGACAGTTGTCTCTGCAGACAGCC
Source organism: Neotoma lepida (assembly GCA_001675575.1). NCBI lineage: Eukaryota > Metazoa > Chordata > Mammalia > Rodentia > Cricetidae > Neotoma > Neotoma lepida. The sequence goes on from LZPO01076280.1 coordinate 69,434, forward strand.
TGTCATAGACACAACTCATCACCATATTCTTCACTGCATGAGGCCCATAAAAAAAGAGACAGAAGCAATGCAACTGTCAGTGAATAGAAAAACTGATAAAGAAAATTTGGTGAGAAAACACACTAGAATATTAGTCATGTTCCAGAAAGGAAATGCTGCTGTTGGTGGCAACCAGGGAGTTAAGTAAAGTAAGCCACTCGAAGAAAGACAAATACCACAGGATCTCACTTATGTATGGATTGTAAAGACATGTATTTCAGAGAGGAACAAAGTGAGAGTAGAATGCTTATCAGATGCTAAGGAAAGGGCAAATGGAGACAGAGAATGTGCTGGACAAAGATATGAAATTCCATTTTGACTGGAGAAATGCATTTATTGAGATCTACCATGCATGAGAGCAACAGGCTGTTTATATATTTCCAAAAATGGTAGATAGGTAACATTCTCACACCTAAAACATAATGAATGTCAGAGGTGGTGGACATGCAACTTTGCCTAATTTAATCATACTATGGTGTAAATGCACATCAAAGCATGATATTGTATTTTTATTTGTTAATTAAAAACACTTTAAACTAGAAATCAAAGGAAAACTGGTAGAAAAGGAAGAGAGATGAAGGTTGTTTATCTGGGAATATTTATGATTACAGGAAATATTCAAAGGTCTTCCTCCAGGCCTCCCATCTACACATGATCCTCTTTGAACCTGTTCATGGGTTGAGCAACAACCAAAGACATGACTCACCTTTCTGAGTCATAACTGTCCAGCCCAAGCAAAGCACTGAAAGAGAAATCTCAGTGAGAAACACACACATCACATGGTCTGCTTAGAGATGGGAATCTAGAAAGGACTAGATGTAGGTGGGAACATTCAACCTCCCATGATTACCCTGCCTTTCTTCCTCCATATCAATGCAAGAGTATAATTCTCCTTTTCACTCTGAAATAACCCTAAGTAATAGCCAAGGCTGGAGGTGGAGACACAGACTCAAAATCCCAGCTAGGCAGCTGGTCCACACATTGAAGTATTACTTGAGCTATAAAGTTCAAAGTTAGCCCAAGCATCTTATTGAGACCATGTCTCAATTCCAAAAGTAAAATGATGCCTGGGATGGGTTTTAAAAAGAAAGGAATTTCTTAACAATGGTACTCATTAATGCATAACACCTGTGAACTTAAAAAATAAAGAGGACTGAAATGAAGAAGATAAAATTTTGTGGTAGCATGCTTACCTAGGATGCATTGGACCTTGAGTTCAACTTCCAAAACTCAGAAAAACAAATGTCTCCAAGTCATCTTCTCTTCCAAACAGGCTCTTCTTAACTCCTTTCAAATCTGAACTTGGCTGCATGTCCCAGTTCTGCTCCTATCATTAAGTCTGCAGAAGTATCTTCCCATTAATGGATGGATTGAAGAGACTCTTCCCAGGGGGTCCAGAGTCTGCCTGGCTGCTCTCAGGCCTGAGTAGGGAATAGACTCCCTTCCCTGAATCACCTTCCTCATCCCTCCATTTCTCCCAGGACTCACTGAGGGCCAGCACCTTCATAGGACTAACTGGCATGACTCAGGCTCCAGCAGTCTGACCAGGTCTGGAGCTGAAGCCCTGCAGTGGACACAAGAGGCAGAATGTCTGGGGACTGGTACTTATCACAAGGTTTCTATATCAGTTTCCTCAAATGAAGAGGAAGAGGTTTATCCTCTACACTTTCCACACTTTCCCCTAGTGACTCTGTGAGAAGGTGTCAGATTCTAAAAAACAATACATCAGGTCTCTGAGCTCAGATGTAACTGAGCTCATTCCTTAATAGATTTGTCTCTCTGTAAATATGGGAGTCAGAAAAGAATAAGATTGTACCTGTCAGTCCCAAATGTAAAAAATGGCCATATATTTTTAGACAAGACATTTCAACATCCAAAGTTCACATTTCTACATGTTTAAAATGAGAATCATAAGGTCTCCCCCAAATGTTTAATGTTATGATCTTTGTAAGATCCCAACCAGATATTTAACATGTTAAATGTGTCCTGTTACAAATAATGGCTCTTACCTTTAAACCATATTGAGTTGTGTGTGTGTGTGTATGTGTGTGTGTATGTGTGTGTGTGTGTGTGTGTGTGTGTGTGTGTCACAGTATTTCAGAGGGGGTTTCAGAGGAAAACTTGCAGGAGTCATTTCTCTCCTTCTACTATAGAGATTGAACTTCTACCAGGGATTGGACTCAGGTTGTCAGCTATGAAACAAGCATCTTTACACATTTAGCCATCTCATTGATCCAGATATTGTTAAAAATAACAACTGTTGTCAGGAGTTGAGAGATTAGATACTTTTAATTTTGTTGACATGAATGTCGGGCCTCAAATGTTCTGAGGAAAGCTGTCTCTGAGAAAATGGGTCAGAATCATTTGGGGGGAGCTGAGGCCCTCCCTCCCTGCCACTAGTGGAACAAAGAGTGGAAAGCAGAGGGAAGAAAGTTCTTCCTCTTTTAAAAGAGCATGAAGATTTTACACACAAAAAAATTAAAATTAGAACCCAAGTAAGTGGATGAAATAAGCATGGAAGTGAGATGTCAGCACTCATGTAATCATTGCAACACTATTCACAAGAGCTATGATGGAGAAATAATTCCAAAGAATGGGTGAAAATGCGGTGCATATACACAGTGGAATGAAGAAAATAATGATGATACAATGCGTCTTTGTTAGGGTTTCTATTGCTATGAGAAAACACCATAACCAAAAAGCAAGTTGGGGAAGAAAGGGTTTATTTGGCTTATACTTCCATATTTCTGTTCACCACTGAACGAAGTCAGGACAGGCTCTGTGGGGGGCACACCTTTGTCCCAGCACTGCCAGCACCAATTAGGTATCTTCTACATGGTTAATATTGAATCACATGGTCATAAGTGTCTCTGTATTGGATGGGACTGAGGTTTCAGAAGTGTTACAGTGGGAGAATTCTTCTCTTAATCTAGAGAGCTCACAGAACTATGAGCTTCCTGCATCAAATGGACATATGCTTTTTTTAGTTATGCACACTCAGCTCAAACCATAGATTTAGGGAAGTCCCTGGAAATGATCAGCATGTCTTGTGGTATTTTAGTTTCGGTGCCAGTCTCAGGGGAACCACAATCAATCTAGCTCTTCATTTTAAACAACCACAGTGGGATCTCCATGTTAAGACAAGAGAACAGATTCTGAGTGTTAGGGGAAGGATTTTCCTATGCCAGTTGTACTGAACCAGACTCAGGCTAGAAGAGCACTAGGCATTAGTGCTCACCCACATCATCTAGTGTCCACTTTTGGTTACATCTTCCATGTGTGGATTCAGCCTTCTGGCCTGTAGCACATAAGCCTGGTGATGTGAGGGCACTCACCTGACACTTGTCACCCCTCTTCTCATACATGCCCAGGGACTGGTTGCCACTACACAAAAGCTGCAACTAATACTAACTTCACTAGATGGCTCTTAATGCTGTTTATTTTGAGACCCAAAATAACAGGCAGAGGTATAAGAAATGATGTTGTGTGCAGCTGTAGGCAGGGAAGTATGCTGTGCTTTCCTCTGCTGATCTCTTACAGGAACAGAAGCATCCACTTCCCTTGAATGTGTCTCCTCTCACCTCTGACCTCACCAATTGAGAAGTGTTTCATAAAATGTTCAATGCCTGCAGTTTCACAGGTCCCACCCATCCAGCTGATATCTACCACCAGACACCAAACCCAGCTGGCTCACATCACTCAGTTTTTTAAAAAAAATATATATTGCAATAGAAACTTGAGACTCACAGCAAAACTAACCAGATGTTAATGAGAGTTTCCACTGTACTCCTTCAGCTTGTCTGCGCCATCAGAGTAGTATATTAGCTCCAACTGGTAAACCTGCAAGGATACCTTGCTGCCATCTAGGATCTTTACTTTACAGTGAATTGTGTACTCTGTGAGTGGAAAAATGTCTAGTGACATGTATTGACCATTATAAAACCAAACCAGATGATTAGTTTTGTTGTCCCTATGACGTGTTGGTTGGCTTTTTTTTGTTTTTACTTTTTTTTAACTATTTGTTCTTTTGCAGGGCCTGCCACCCAACCCAAAGAAATACACATGGAGACTTATTATTTCTTACAAATGCCCTGCCTCAGCTTGGCTTGTTTCTAGCCAAATTTTCTTAAGTTATCCCATCTGTCTTTTGCTTCTTCCCTTTCTCTATTTTTGTATAACTTTTATTTCTTGTTTACTCCGTTGCTGGTTGTGTAGCTTGGTGGCTGACCCCTTCTTTTCTTGCTCCTTGATTCTTTCTCCTTCCATTTATTCTCTCTCGCTGCCAGCCCTGCCTATTCAATTTCTTGCCTTTCTATTGGCTGTTCAGCTCTTTATTAGACCAATCAGGTGTTTCAGACAGGGAAGGTAACACAGCTCCACAGAGCTAAACAAATTCAACACAAAGGAATGCAACACATCTTTGCATCATTAAAACAAATCTTCCACAGCCTAAGGTCTTCTATAATATTAAAAGGACCAGCCTTTAATATTATACTTCCTAGGGGCCCAGAAGGAAAACTACACAATGGCAAGATTAATTTTCTGGAAATGAATCTAAGTACACCGAGCTCTATGTTCATCTACTTTATTTCTCTGGGTTAGAATCCTATCTACACAGCTTCAGTTCTGTTCTCATGTCTAGTTCATTTTTGTTTAGTTCTCTCTATATTTATCTACTGTCCCCTCTAACTTCTATCTTAATTCTCTCCTCTTAATTCTGGGTCTTCTGGGTCCTTCTCATCTCGTCCTTACCCATCTAGTACTTTCCCATCTGTCCCTTCCTGATCTTCCATCCCATCCTCAAGTTCTTCAGTCCTATCCTCCTCTCCATCCTTATCCCTCTCTCTGTTCTCCCCTTAGTTTTGTGAACTATACTGTTATAACTCAAGTAAGGCAATCCTCCTCCTGCAGCCAGGTCATCAGGCCTGAATTCCTGCAAGGTCATAAAGGCAGGTAAGAATTTTCCTGAGGCAGCGATCGTCAGGTTTTCTTTTACAACCTGAAAATAGAGTGGTTAAAGGTGTAGGTCAGATGAAGGCTAATATCAGTTAGTATATCAAAGAGGGAATGTGTGTGCTCAATCTACATTCCTAGAGGTAGTTAGGTAAGAAGTTAGAGGTCTCTAAAGTTAGTAAGGCTGTAAGAAAGGAGGGTCTCACCTTAAATTGCACAAGAAATAAAGCTATCCACCTGTCCTAGGA
>LZPO01076281.1:17487-30667 GCA_001675575.1 Neotoma lepida
TATGCTTTGAATACGTGTTGCTCTGATTGGATAATAAATAAGCTACTTTGGCCTATGGCAAGGTGGCTTAGAGGCAGGCAGGAAATCCAAGGAGAGAGACAGGAAAGAGAAAGGTGGAGCTGGGGAGATCCCATCCTGCCGTCCAGTGAGCAGCATGTAATGGCCCACAGGTAAAGCCACAGAACATGTAGCAACATGTAGATTAATAGAAATGGGCTGAGTTTAGTTATAAGACCTAGCTAGCAAGAAGCTTGAGCCATAGGCCATGGCCATAAAGGCGTGTGCTACCACACCCAGCTGACTTTGCTTTCTACAGGATTGTTTGCCATATTTTCTACTGGCAACATGGACTTTTGAAGCCTGATGATGCCTTGATAGATTGGCTTACTCCGTGTTCAACCACACGTTCTGTTTAAGAAACATGTGAAAGGAAGAGATTAAAAAACCACAGATGATCACCTTATAAATCTGGTTATACATTTGATTGTAGTTCTTAGAGCTGCTCTCAGATCTCAGGAGCAAGTACACCTTCCCACATATCCACAGAAGGCATGTGTTCTCGGCAAGATGAGAAATCACAGCCTGCCTCCATTAAAGCCATCTNCATGAGCTTCATGAACANATACAACATCTGGAAACAGGGTGAGTTGAGCCATTGGCCAACCATCATAGAACCAGACATNCATGAGCAGAGAGAAAGAAGACTCTTAGTCTGGCATGGTGGTGCACACCCTAATGCCAGCACTTGGGAGGCAGAGGTCTGATGATCANGATTTCAGGGCCTGGGATACATAGCAAGACCCTGTTTCAAAAAGAAAAAGAATAAATAATGGGCTGAAGCCTTAGACTACAAGGGCAGAATCTCTTATACTTTTTGACCCACATGGATGGAGTCTCCAGAGCCTTCTAACTTTGATCTTANCTCTGGAGAAGAAAATCTGGTCAGAAAAAATAAACCATAGAACTCGCTTCTACAGGTGGTTTTATTNATTTCACAGTTAGGAATTATTTTTGCTCTTATCATACTCCCATTTTTCCTCCTTCTTGACTCTCTTTTCCTTCTCTTCTTTTTAATTCTTATTCCTTGGAGGAAGAGAAACAACATTGTTGCTAATAACTTAAGAAAGAGAAGTCTGCTATTTTGAAGGGCACCAGACCATAGAGTTTTGAATCCTAAATTCATTGCTGCTCCCTTTGTTAAGTGTGTGTCCACCTCTCACCATCTTCTTCTGCCATAAATTTTTATCTAAAGTCATTTTTAATAAANCATTCATTTTCTTGATGAGGAAATGCAAGAGTGTCTTGAATATGTTAATAATATGCAGTATAGAGTTTTGTTCATACAAGGCACAGTCTTCAGTTCTATAACTTCCCACTGGAGAATGTCCAAAAGGAAACGTGAAACTTGAAAGTCTCACACATTGAAAAAAAGACTCATGCTTTCTATCTCATTAACACTAATGTTGAAACACAATGTAAGTTCCAACCCTAGAATGTAGGGTCTGTGGAGATACTTAGGCATACCTAGAGAGAAAGGAAGTGAGTTGTTAACTTAGAAAACCTAGAAGGCAAAGAATGATTATTTTCTTCTGAATTGTTGAATAAAGGCATTTTTTTTCTCCTCAATAGAAGTATCTTCCCATATTCCTTAATATGGGAGCCTATGAGAAGAATGGCTGTTTTGTTATGTTGGAGCCTATGAGAAGAATGGCTGTTTTGTTATGTATTTGAACTTTTCCCTATGAAATTGTGAATACTAGTTATGACAGATAAGGTCCTACATTATGGGAGTGCTGGATATAAGAGTTTAAAGTACAAGGTACAGAATAGATTTTCNAGTTNTTTTGGTTCATTAGTCTAAGGGAGTTTTTACATTTTCTTGATATATTTCATCTTCTTGTATGTGACCAAATAGTTAGCATCTGACATTGAATCTTATTTTACACTGTGTAACTAAAGTTGAGTGAACTTGCTCTACCCCCAGGAAGACCCATGTGTCATAGCCTTTGTCACCAGAGTGGTACTATTGGGAGGTAGGACCTGGTAAGAGANCTTTAGGTAGTTGAGGATGTGACCATTATAGAAGCCTGGAGCTCTCCGTGTTCTCTCTTTATAAATATTTTCTGCTGGCCTTGAGGTGAGCAGTTTTTCTACAATATATGTACATACACACACAGAGATGCAAACCCACCACTGCACAAACACACACACACATACACACATACACACACACACACACACACACACACACACACACACACACACACAGACTGCTTACCACAAGTCTGAAAGTGATGTGGTTTAGCAATCATGGATTTAAACCTCAAAAATTATACGTTAAATAAAGCCTTCTTTCTTATAACTCTATTAGATATTTTGTTATAGTGATAGGATACTGATTAACACAAAAGATTAGATAGATAAATAGATAGATAGATAGATAGATAGATAGATAGATAGATAGATAGATAGATAGAATAGAGAAAGTTAGACAGAAATAAAGAAATTACTAAAGGGTGAGTTTTCAGAATAAATACTGGGGACTGGGGAGGTGGCTCAGTGGCTAACATACTCGGCAAGGAAGCATGAGGACATTAGTGCAGAGCTTCAGAATCTATTTAAAGCCAGTTGCCATTGTGTACATCTGTAATCCTGGTGCTACTATAGAGATAAAGGATACAGAAGAAACCCCCCTGGAAGAGATTGACGCTTGAAGAGTGCGAAAGTAGAAATAAACAAAGGAAGCAGCCAGCCTAGAGTCTGAAGTTGGCTCTGAGGAGGATACAGAAGCCTCCTACTGCCAGGGGAATTCATCCATTGACTCTTGTCCCTCCGAAGAGAAAGTTTCCATGAGCAGTTTCAGATACTTCCAACCTCACCTCAGGTGGCTGCGGACTGCATCAGCTCAAGGAGTCTCAAAGAAAGCTCTACAGAAGGTGAAAAGAGGCTGTTAATGCCAAGAGATGAATAGCATAGTAATACACTATGTCCAACACAGCTGCACGTGGAATCCAAACCAGAAGTGCTAAAGGTGACAAGCAATAACAAAGGACTTTTGCTAAGCATGGATGTCATGACCCTATTCCTGTCCTTCCAATTCATAATTTGGGCAACCTCTATAGAGATTTTGTAATAACTTTCAAAGTTAAAACCTAATTTGATCACACAGTTCAATATATATATATATATGTATATATATATATGTGTGTGTGTGTATGTATGTATGTATATAATAGCACATATAGTGAATAACACATATTTATTGAAGCATTATTCACAATGATGAATAACTAGAAGATTAAAAGGTTTAGCCAATATAAGACTGATGAAACAAATAATGACATATCCACAGAACAATGCAATATAACACCTACCCGTGTGGAATCATCACTGGTAAATATGAATGGACACACCTGAAAATAACACAAGCCAGTTGTAAAATATCTGTCATGGCCATCAAGATCCATACCCAAATGCCCAGTCATGAATGGTTAANGACATGTAAGTTAAAAAAAATATATAAAACCTCTCTTCAGGCACAGTTATGCTCAAGCATTTNAAGTTGATTTCACATCATCATTAAGAAGTTCAAGTTGAAAGTTTACCCACCTCATCCACAAGCCCCTCATTAAATTCTTTTCCAGGTGATAGCACACATGGCCATCTTATCTAAGGAGTACAGGAAAGGATGTCTTCAACATAATAGGTTTACTATGCAGTTATTTGTAGAGGTAGGTTCTCTCCTTGTTCTGATCCTCAGTTTATTCTAGCTGTTTAATCAGTTGATTGAATTATAAAGCCAGAATCCTGCATGGAAATGGCCATACCTCACAGAGTTAAACTAATTCCACAGGAGGATCACTCCATCAAGCAAAGGGATAAACCATACTCAGCAGGGCTTTCTCTCTNTCCTGGTAGCTTTCCTCTGAGCTCTATTATTCAAACAAACTTGTACCAGCTGGAAGAAAAAGTGTTTGGAACCTGGAATCCTTTCCCGTAAAAACCAAGTGCCTGGATAACTATGTCCAGACTCATCTGAAATGAAATTCCCTACCTGGCTTGTCTTCTCTGTTTGAAGGCACAAATTATTCATCAATCCAAACAAGCCATACCAGACTTCTAAATCTCAAAAGGGACTCAACCAGAATCTGAGCCCTAGAATCATGACTGAAATTTATGTTGAAAAAAAAATAAAAATAAAAATCAGTTCTTATCTTGGGTTTGACTGGCCTGGAGAGCTGGTTAACCCTGTGGGTGTTTCCTAAACCCACTGGTGCAACTTCCCTCCTTGGCTTCACTATCTATGTGTCAACAGAACGCCTAGGAAGCAGACATAAAATACCACCACTAACCTGTCTGGAATCGTATGTTCTTTCCCACTGAGAATAAATCACCTAAGATAAAAATTCCCAGATCGTGGTTCATTCATTTCAAAAGTGGTAAGGACTCAGAAAAATGTAAGAGTGGATCTCTACCACACATCTTCACACTGTACAGATATCCAATAATGCTGTCCATTCAAAGTATCCTTCTTCCACTGGTTTGTAAGGGACTTTTAGCAAATATGAGGTAAATGCACTTGCCCTCTCCTTTTCCACACGTGGAAACCAGTGTTTGGAGCCACTGTCACTCAAAACAAAGCACACAGTACTCATCCATCACAGTGACAAGGACCACAGGAAAACTTCAAAGCACTGGCCATCATTCATCTCTGATCCCAGAGGTTGAACACGATGATAAACTTCTTAGTCATACTTGGGGAATGGCACTTGAGAAGCCAAGACTGGGGTTGTAAGAAGTGAAATGACTTACGGGGAATTGAATTAGTATGTCCCTGTGATAACTACTCCAAGTTTGATGTTTATTTTCCCATTTTTATTTATATACTATATATGTATATAATATATATATATGTATCAAAACCTAGCATTTTAACTTTCAATGACGCACCTTTTGTCATTTTTATGTCCTCTTATAATTTGATACAATTCATTTTGGTTATATTCACTTCCTTCCCCCAACTCCTCCCAGATTTACCCCATTTTTCTACCCACCCAACATGCGTCCTCTTCTTTTTTTAAACCCATTGAGTGCAGTTTGTGCTGCCTCTATATTCTTAGAAGAGTAGCCTTCCCCTGGAGTGTGGTGGACCTACCAGGGCCCACACCTTTAAGAAGACTGGTTCTCCCTCATTCAGCAACTGTCAGTTACCAAAAACTCCATAGCTAGCAGTGGGATTTCATATCTAATTCTTCTGTTCATATTAGTGCCAGGCATGGATTGAAACTGTAGTGTAGTGGGCCTTAAATCCAGTCAGAAAGTGGTGAGTTAGTTCCAGGACATTTGTGCTACCAGTGGGCATATCTTTCTAGACTGGTCATTACTCACAGCTGGGTAACATCAGTGATTGCTTTTCCCCTCTGGTATCATGCATAGCACCTTCCAGCACAATAAAAATTAGCCAGTAAGGATGAAGAGTCTGGGTGAGTGCCAGCTTGATTTATTTCTCCATGTCCTATGACTCAAATGTTTGGTGTTTTCAGCAAAAGGGTCTGACCATCAAGTTCTAGAGGGTAACAAAGAGCAACCAATAGCCCATAATGTTTGGCAGTCTATAGTACCTTACTGGCCAACAACTCCAAAAAGGCCATCTGTTCCTGGTCCAGGAGTTTTCACATGTTTGGTGTCCAATAGTGCCACTGTTGCTCCTTATAGGGTGACTTCATTTAAGTTCTTTTTGTATATGTGTATTTAGATATTTTAGGAAGCTTCTACTATAGCGGGTTTCTGTATGACTTTTTCTCGAGGTCTTTAGTGTTAGTTATCTCTCTCCTTCTTCTACCCTGCCCTCCCATCCCCCACACCAATTTAACTCTTCCTGTGCAGTTATTATCCATTATACCACTGCATTCTACTTCCTCTCCCTTGAGACACCCTCAGTCCCTGACTAATTTCCTGATCTCTGGGTATTCTCAATGGAGCAAACATATCTGAAGAGCCAAAGTTAACATCCACAAATGAGAGAGAACGACATTTGTCTTTCCAGGTCTGGGGTACCTCACTCAGAATGATTATTTCCAAATCTATCAATTTACCTGTGAATTTCATGATTTCATTTTTTTATTACTCATTGGATGATGGACATCTAGGATGTTCCCGTTTCCTGACTATTGGGAATAGAGCAGCAAATAAAGTTGGATGAGCAGGCATCTTTATACCATATAGTATCCATTGGGTATATAAAATTCATAAGGACACACACATATGACTATACACATACACATATGATTACACACACATATTTATAAAGTCAAATGCTTGAGAACCTTAGTTCCTTCCACAGACCCCACATAAAATACCTGGTGTGGGGTAGATGCTTTGATCCCAGCACTGGGGAGGTGGATCTCCTAGAACTCACTGGCCAGACATCCTACCTAGCCTAACTGGCAAGTTCTTGGTCTCAGTGAATGGCATCAGAAGAACAACATTCAAAGTTGACTTCAGGCCTCTACACACATGCTCTCACACCTGCACACTCACAGAAAAATAATTAATAGATGGGACCTTGTGAAACTCAAAAGCTTCTGTGTAACAAAGGACACCATCATTCCAGTGAAGAGGCAGCCTCTAAAATAGGGAAAGAATCTTGACCAATTAAACATCTGACATAGTTAGGGTTTCTATTTCTGTGATGAAACACCATGACTAAAGACAAGTTCAAGAGGAAAGAGTTTATTTGGCTTACACTTCAGCATTACTGTTCATCACTGAGGAAAGTCAGGACAGGAACTAAAACCTGTCTCTTATACACATCTAGATGTGTATAAGAGACAGGATGTAAACAGAGAAGTCTCAACAGAAGAATTTCAAATGGCCAAAAGACACTTAAGGAATTATTCAATATCCTTAGCCCTCAGGGAAATGCAAATCAAAATCACTTTGAGATTTTATCTTACCTCAGTCAGAATCAGAATGTCAAAAGTTTTAAAAAAAAATGGCTTCCATGAATTGAGGAAAGGGGAAGACATATTTCCTGTTGGTTGGTGTGCCAATTATTGAAGGCATTATGGAAATAAGTATGGAGATCCCTCAGAAACTAAAAATTGATCTACCACATGATTCAGCTAGCCCGTGAGCCTAGGATGTCTGGCCAGTGAGTCCGAGGAGATCTCAGTCTGTCTCTTATACACATCTAGATGTGTATAAGAGACAGGTACAGGGAAATGCAAATCAAAATCACTTTGAGATTTTATCTTACCTCAGTCAGAATCAGAATGTCAAAAGTTTTAAAAAAAATGGCTTCCATGAATTGAGGAAAGGGGAAGACATATTTCCTGTTGGTTGGTATGCCAACTATTGAAGGCATTATGGAAATAAATATGGAGATCCTTCAAAAACTAAAAATAGATCTACCACATGATTCAGCTAGCCAGTGAGCCTAGGATGTCTGGCCAGTGAGTCCGAGGAGATCTCAATGCTGGGATCAAAGTATCCACTCCCACACCAGGTATTTTATGTGGGGTCTGCGGAAGGAACTAAGGTTTGACTTTTAAATATATGTGTGTAGTCACACGTGTGTGTGTGTGTGTGTAGTCATATGTGTGTGTCCTTATGGATTTTATATTTACTCGTACAATGTCACTTTATTCCCCTTCAGCTAACAGTATTGAATACTGCCATTCCACTCAGAGTTGACTGATTATCATCCCATTTGACTTTTGCAACAACACTGTGAAACAGTATTAAGTTCTGCCCCACCTCACCTTGAGGATAAGGAAATGGAGATTTAGAGAGATTAAATGTGTGCTTGAGATATTGGAGCTTGTAATTGGCANAACCAAAATTTAGAGGTTCCTCTGCCTCCACAGAGGCACATTTAACCACAGCAGAGAATCATGAACCTATGAAGAGCAGTGTTTGAAGAGGAGGTTGTTACTTGGGGAAGTTTATAAACCTTAAGAGTAATGAATGGTACTATTCTTTCCAAAATAATTATTTGGAAGCTAACAATTGTGCCCAGTTTTTCCTGTGATCTAACCATTATAGATCTTTAGTGATACACTATCTCCCCACTACATCTTCAAGAGAAAATAACCACCATCTTACTGTCCAAATACTGTATTGCTGCGNTGAACTGATACGCNTTCTAGTCCCTTTCCATTGCTTACCTTCCAGATTATAAAAAAGGAAAATGTGGTTAGTGATTCAGGAAGCAAAATCAGTTAGTTCCTCAGAAGGCTGATGATTTGACAGGGTATGATAATTGGAAGAGATGAAAATCCNAGAAACCCATGGGGCAAGGAGAGTATTTCCACACACTCATTATTGCATATCTGCACCTGCATGTGCANTCATGTGCTTGCATGCACATAAGTGAACAGAGAGAGAGANANANANAGANAGANANAGNNAGNNANANANANACANACACACACANANANAGAGAGAGANANAGACAGAGAGACAGAGAGAGAAATGATAAACTATTTTAAATTAAGTTTTTGAAACTACAGAAGTATTTTCGGAAAACCTTTTGTCTTTCACAAATAAATGAATTTGATTTTGACCAAATCCATCCTTATTTCTTCCAACTCCTCCTGGTGTGTGTGTGTGTGTGCGTGTGTGTGTGTGTGTGTTGCCTGTACACTGGGGGGTGTAGAGCTGTCTGTTGCAGCATGTGTAACCTGCTAGGGGTCCAACCCCAGAATAAAACTGACTTTCTTTTCCCTGGCACCTATCAACTGTCTGTAGCTTCTCAATGAGGAGTGAGGCCTCGTGCCCCTTGCCCCCGTCATCCATGCTGAAATATTGATCAAAATGATCTTGTGCAGGTCTTGTGTATCAGCCAAGATCATGAGTGCCTCTGTCTGAAACACTCTNTTGCAGCTGTCTTGCCTGACCTCTGGCTCTTACAATCTTATTGCCCCCTCTTCCATGACCCTTGGGAGAGTAGGACATACATGTCCCACTTGGGGATGAGCACTCCACAGTCACTTACTCAGTGTACTTTGATCATTAAGGTTCTCTGTATTAATTCCCACCCACTACAAAACGAAGGTTTTCTGGTGAGTGGTGAGAATTCAGCTAATCTATGAGTATAAAGAATAAGTATTTAGAAGTGCTAAGTCATTAGCAGTGATAGTAGCAAATGATAGCAGTAGGTGCTCCCCTAGGGTCTGTGACATCTCTACCCATGGGTTCTTGTCCAGGTTTACAGCACCAGAAATGATTTCTCTCTTGTTAAGCAGGCCTTAAATCCCATCAGACAGCTATTGGTTACCCCACAAGACATTTGTGCCACTACCACACCAATGCTCATCTCTTACCAGGTGAATCATTACAGTAGTTTTCAGGGTTCACAGATAGGTAGGACTATTGTTAACTTTTCTCTCTAAGCAGACTACCTAGCACCTTGAGANGCTGTGAAAGATTGCCGTCATCAAGGAGGCTTCTAGTTCTCCAAGTCCTGTGACCAAAGTGTGTGGTGTCTTCAGCAGTTGTGTTTTACCCTCAAGTTCTGTGGGAAAATTGCAATGGAAATAACCTGTATTGTTTGGGGGGTCTCTTGGATCCTTTTTGGCCAAAAATACTGAGTGAGGTATCCCACATAGAGAATTTGTCTTCTTGTTTAATAGTCAATGGATATTTAATAGTCAATAGATAATTTCTAGGAATGCCATTGCTCCCCAGTATGAAGTAATTCCACTTAAACTGTTTTTATCATTTATTTTCATTTTATGTGTATGAATTTTTGCCAGCTTGTATACATGTGAACTGCATGGATGCCTGGTGTCTGCAGATGCCAGAAGAGGGCACTGGATCCCCTCAAACTGGAGTTACAGATCATTGTGAGCAGCCATGTGGGTTCTCTGCAAGAGCAGCCCAGAGCTCTTATCTGATGACTCATCTCTGCACTTCCAATGTATAAAAGGGGTTTACAGATGATTTTTTTTTACAAATACACTTAATACTACTTATGTATCCTTCCGTCTACACACCACTTCATCTTCCTATTCTCCTCCCCCACCCTACCCCCCTTTCCTCTTTCATCCTACCTGTCTTGTTCTATCCCTTTCCTTGAGCTCTTTCTTCCTGCTCCNCTAATGGTCCCTTCTTTCCTGGTTTGTACTGATACTCCAAGTCACACACACAAATCTAAATCTTTGAAGGAATGTGCATTATCACTACCATTTTATTGCTTTGTGCTTAGTGTTTTTCATCCTGTATTCTTGATAAATTTCCTTATCATCATGTATTTTCTTCATGTAATCTCTTGGTCTTGCTTATTCTTCCCTTAGGTTTTTAGTATTACTTCTAGTACTCTCTGTAGGGCTAAGTTGATGGTCATGAATGCCTTCATACAGCTTATCATGGAAAGTTCTTTTCTTTCTCTTTTAATTATAGCAGATAGTTTTCCTGGGTTAAGTTAGTCTGGGTTGCCATCTGTGGTCATTTTGGACTTGAGGTCTGTTGTTCTAAGTTCTTCTGGCTTTTACAGTTTCCATAGAGAAGTCATCTGTTATTCAGAGAGGCTTACCTTTATATGTGACTTGTGACCTTTCTCTTGAATTTTGCAACACCCTGTCTTTATTCTGTCTATTTATCATTTAACTATAATATGCTGTAGAAACTTTCTTTCCTGGCCCTGTCTATTTGATATTTGTGCACCTCTTTTATCTGAATGGGCATCACCTTCCTTTGTGTTAGGAAATTTTCCTCTCTGATTTTATTGAAGAGCCAATCTATGCCTTTGACCTGGAATTATTCTTCTGTGCCCATGAAAGTTCCTGCATATTCCTTTCCTAAGTTTATAAAAAAAAATTGCCAGTGCCTTTGAGAAGCCCAACTCCTCTACCTTGTCTTCAAGTCCTCAAACTCTGCCTTCTACCTGATTGATCCCTTCTGTTGGGAAGCACTTACAAGAAGATTTTTATTGAATTGTTGAATTTTTCATTTTAATCTTTATTCCAGCTTGGATTTTCTTCAATCCAATCTCTTTGATGGGTTCACTTGTCACTTTCTGAATGAGTAAGGTCTCAGGACAGGCAGAAGGGCAGAGCCAAGGTGCCTAAATGCCAGTGGCAGTGTGTGTAGTTGCTTGGGCAAGGTACNGGGACAGGTGGCATGGTGGGGGTGGAGCCAAGGAGACTTCCTACCAACATCGATAGGTGTTGTTGGCTTCTGGGATTGGGAACAGGAGAAGCAGCAGAGGGGAAAAAGGAAGAAGCAGAGGGGCTAATGATAATTATCACCAGTACCAGAATGTTTCTGGCTGAGTGGAGGGGGAGCGTGATGTGAAGAGATTAAGAGAAGGGCTGTGGGGACTAACATAGCCCAAGAATGCTGATGAAACTGGGACTGAGTCCTAGGAAGAGTGGCCAGGATGGGAAAAGAGATAGGAGAATGCACTATTCCGAAAAACTTCAAATCAAGCACACATTCAAAACATGCATTTCACTACAGAATGCAGAGTCAGCGGAAGGGGTGGATNTTACAGAGCACTCAGGCATGACATAGCCATTGCAAACCACTCAGCAAATGTGATTACCTGCACAAGAGGACCTGCACAAGATTGGACCTGTCAATATTTCATCACCAAAGAATGTTTTGGAGGGTTGGATTTTCACATTTGCTTGTTTGTTTGTTTAACTCCAAAGGGAGTCCCTGTGTATTTTACACCATCACTTTGGATGTAATTTCAGNTGAAGCTCTGCTGGATAGCTCCCAGATAAGCGTGAGGACCTAAACTAGATCTCTGGAACACATAAAATAAAATAAAAGGTACTTGTAACCCCAAAGTTAGCGGGGCAGAGAAAGGAGGATGTTTGGAGCTTTTTATCTGGTCAGCCAAATCTACAAGCATCAGGTTCAGTAAGACACCCTGTCTCAAAACATACGGTGGCAGTGGGGATCCGTGGCTCTGCAGCTAAGAGTGCTTGCTGCTCTTGCAGAAGACAAGAGTTTGGTTCCCAGCACCCACATCAGGCAGCTCACAACCACCTGTAGCTCCAGCTCCAAAGTATGTGACACTGTCTTCTGGCCTCTGTGGACACTTGAACACATATGCCCGTACTCACACTCGTGAGCACTTGCACACTCACACACACACATGAAAGATAAAAATAAAATACATATTTAAAAGAAGTAGGGTGGAGAGTGATTGAAGAAGACACTTGACCACTTAACATTGACCTCTGGTCTCCACATATATGTACACGTACATATACATACACATACACAACCCACAAAATCGAGAAACCTCAAATCCCCCTACAAAGCCATGCATTATTTTAGATACAGTGTCCTCTGTTTACTGGACCCAATTTGGCACCTACTATGTGTTCAAAGGGCTTGTTAGGTATTTTTAATTTCAGTTCTGTAGAGCTATCAAAGAGTCCCACTTCTTAGCTGAGGAGACTGAGCCTGGTGAGTTTAAAAATTCCCTGGATCACTACAGATAATAGAAAGAAGAAACAGAATTCCAATTACCTGATGCAGAGACTGTTAAGCCAGGATTTATTCCAGCAAGGCTTTCTACACTAGGGATGAACAATTGAATCACTAATTATTCCCTAGATGGCATAAATTCCCCTGTGAAGCCAGTTGTAGCAAAGACAAAGAATGTTTTGGAGAAAAGGGATTTTGTACAGGCAGAAAGAGTGACAAATACTGTCACAGGTGCCCATCCAAGCCACATACCCACTCTTCCATGAAACACTATGTATTTCTGTACTTAGGGAGTCANACGGTCTGCTCTCCTGTGATTAGGACGGTGTGCAGCAGCTTGTTCCCTTCAATGCCCTCCACTGGCACTTCCAAACTCTCTTTCTTGAGGAAAAGGGTGTGGTTCTCCCTGAATCACCTCTTAGCATTTCTTAGTCATTCTAAGTTAGTGCTCAGAATCTCGACAGTGCAGTAGGCACAGCACAAGTACACACACACACACACACACACACACACGTGCACACACATACACTCATACATATACATATACACACACATATACATCATAAACACAGACATACACACATATATACACATATGCACACACACACACAAAATTCACCCACAATCTCTATACTGATTTCCATAATGACTGAGATCATTCACATTTCCTCTTATAAGGTAGAAAACTTCTTTTCTCCCCACATCCTCATCAGAATTCTGAGTTTTGTTTTTT
>LZPO01076282.1:2803-13922 GCA_001675575.1 Neotoma lepida
CTATGTCAAACCCTGCCCCCAGTGACTTACTTCCTCCAGTAAGGCTCTATGTCAAACCCTGCCCCCAGTGACTTACTTCCTCCAGTAAGGCTCTACCCCTAAAGGTTCCATAACCTCCCCAAAGAGCACCACCAATCAAGAGTCAGGTCTCAATATGAGTCTATGGGGGGCATTTTTTTTTCAAACCAACACAGAGGGGAATGGCAGACTGAGAGGTAAAGGGTTGGGAAGGTCAAAGAGAATATGGTGACCAGAATTCATTTTATTTTCAGTATTATGAGGAGTCATTAGAGGGTTTTAAGCTTAAGAAGGAAGTCATTTTATTTTACTTCAGGAAAGAAAACCACCTTTCCTGGTTTGTGATGAATAAGTGGAAGGCAGAAGTGGACACAAGGGGGCAGGGAGGTGCTTGCGTAGATAAGTTGAGAGACTATAGAAGCTTTGGGTGTGAAACACGATTTCTTCTAGAAACAGCTGGAGCACAGCTCAGCTGTCTTTCAGTAAGTCTTCAGTACAGTTCGGGGCTGGGATTTAATTTTCCAAGGTCACACATGGCTTTGCATGTTTAACTGTGTGTGATAATCCCAGCTTTAAGCCTCAGCATATTTTCCATCTGTCATGTCACATTGTTCTCACCATACTAAGTGTTGCTCATGAATGAAGTTTAAACTTTCAAAAACTCATTTAAAAATCAGTAGTTTATTTTAAAAACTAACTTACAAAATAATAGTTTCTTTATGACATTTTCATACGTTTCATTTTGAAAACTGATTTTTCAATGAGTGTGTCCAAAAGTCACCAAGATTGGTTTGTCTGTCCAATAAACTCTCATTAGTATCCAGGCTTATGGATATTATTGCTAAAATTGTTTTTCTTTTCTTTTTATTTTTTTCTCATTTGCTTATTTATTTGTGTGTGTGTGTGAGGGGGTGTAGTGCTCAGAGGGTAACTTGTGGGAGTTGGTCCTCTTCTTCCACCATGTGGGTTCTGGGGATCAAACTGAGGTTGTCGGGCTTGACAGCAATCGCTCTTACCCACTGAACCATTTTGCTTGCTCTGCTTTCCGTTCTTAAAACAGGGTTTCATTCCTACCTATCCTAGAACTCACTGTATAGACGAAGATGACCTACCTAGAACTTGAAGCAATTCTCCTGCCTCTGTCTCCCAATTACTAAGATTACAGGTTTACATTATTTTGCCTAGTCCAGCTGTATTTATATTGATCTTTTTGAAACAGAATCTCATGTAGCCCAGTCTGGCCTCAAATTTGCAATATAGCTAANGATGACTTGCACATCTGAGATTACAGTAGCACCACACCCTATTTATTGGTCTGCTTCTCTGTGTGGTGTTCTGCTTTCCCTACTAGATTCTAAGCTACCAGATGCAGAGACACCTGTGTCTTGCATAATCACCTCATCCTTTGACTTTGAATTAGACTAATCTTTTGTTACATGAATAATTTATACTTGTTAGATATATTTGAGTTGTCTAATTTTTAGATTTTATCTGAAACAATCCATTAATAGATAATATATATCATTTTCTTATCCCTAAAGTTGGATATGTTTTTCTTGTTTGATACTACTTTTGAGTTCTTTTCTGAGAAGAGATTGAAAGTTCAAAGCCAGTGTGGGCTACACAGTGACTGTGAGACCAGCCTGGGCCACATACTGAGACCTTATCTTAGAAAACCAAACCAAAACAAAAAACTAACAACAAAAAAATAAACTCCTTGAACTCCTTTGCTTTAAGCTATGAGCATATATCTGTCTGTCTATGTGTGATGTATATGTATAGGTATGCTCACCTGAGCATGTGCATGTGAAGGCAGAGGTTGATGTCAGGTGTCTTCCTCTATTATATTCTATCTTATGTTTTAAAGTGTTTATTTATATGTGTGAGTACATTGCACATGCGTGTTTGTGCACACACAGAGGCCCAAAGGAGATACTTGTTTCTTTCTCTGTCACCATCTGTCCTTTGGGACAGGATTTTTTCCTAAACCCAGGGCTTGCAAGCTCAAGTGATCCTCCTGTCTTTGCTCCTCTTGGAGCTAGGGTTACAGGTGTGCATTCTGGGATGCCAGACTTTACAGGGTGCTGGGGATCTGAACTGTGGTTCTCTTGCTTGAGTAGCAAGCGTGTTACTAACTGAGACATCTCCTTAGTCCCTGTTTGAGTTATAAGCCTTCATTTCTCCTTGGTGTTTATAAATACTGAAACAATGTTGCTCTTTGCTAGTGTACAGGTTGATGTGGACTTCCCTTTCTGGGGCAGGAAATAAATAGTAAGGGTGGAGTGAGCAACCTAAGCTGCTGGGTTGCCTGGACAGCTCCAACACAAGGCCATATTAGGGTGCAGATTAGGGTTTTCCTCATCATCCAAACTTTCTTGTGCACTACTGACTTGTAAGCTAGTGAGGCAGACTTGATAAGTGATCATATGACTTCTCATCCACAGCAACTGAACCATACCAGTGGGAAGCCATCACTAGGGCTTGAACCCAGGGCCTTGTTCATGCTAGCCAAGTTCTGTAATGCTTCTCTTGACCTCCCTTCCAGCCACTGATTGCTGATTTTACTGCATAACAGCAGCTTCCCTAGACTCTAGGCACAGTTTCTGTAAGTCTGAGATGAGGTCTAAGAGTGAGTTTTAAGAAAACCCCCAGTGACTGGTGGTTTTGTAGACTCATCTAAGTGAGAAAGAGATTGTATCATCCTTTTGATTCCCCCTTTTGTGATTCTGAGGCTTGAACCTGGGGTCCTGTGCATACTAGGTCAGTGCTCTGTCCCCAAGCTATACCCCAGCCCCCTAATTCCTTTCTACTTCAGTTGCCCATGTCCTTTCCTTTCACAGTGCTTGTACATGGGGTTGTTGAGGTTGAGAAGCCCAGAGGAAGTATGGTCAACCTGGAACTGTCAGGCTGTGTGCTTAGTCAGCACTTACTGTGTTCTGAGTCCCCTGCTGTGTGGTAGAAGCCACATGTGTGGCTTTCGGCTGTTTCCTTTGTTATCCACAGGCTGATGTCTTTACTTCCATGGATAACAGATTGCTTTCTGGCTCTCCTTCTCATCAATTCTTCCCACTCATCATTCCTCCACACTCTACATGTACTTAAAAATATTTCTATAGTCTCATAAAATTACACTGTCTTTATTCCCTTACTGGTCTGTTTGTTCCTATTCATTTGATTCTACAGTATACCGCCATCAAGAAACACTGCAAAGTTATAAAATACCCAAACTGTGGAACCCAGAGACAGCTACTGTATGCAAGCAGTATCTTTTGACTTCCTTGGAGGTTGGTTTGGTCTGTTTCCTGTGACTCCCCAGTGAATTTTTTCCTGATTGTTCTCCACCAAGGTATAATTTACAACTCATAACACTTCTGCTGTTCTACACTCAGTTTTTTTTGGCATATATGGCATCATGGAATCACCAGCACAGTTCAGAGAGCACCCATCACCCCAGAAAGTTCCCTTGAGCCTCCTACTAGAACTCTTTTCCCTCCCAGACCTTGGCAATAGACAATCTATTTTTAGTCTCTGTAGCCTTGCCTTTCTAGAATGTAATTATACATAATGTCTGAGTTTAGCTTCTTTCACTTAGAATACTGCATTTGATGAATATATGTAGTTTCTATGGTTGTGCATATGTTCTTTTTTACTGTTGAGAAGTATTCCATTGTGTGGATGTATCATGGTGCTGGTAGTGGTGTGTGTGTGTGTGTGTGTGTGTGTGTGTGTGTGTGTGTGTGTGTGTGTGTATTTGGCAGGGCTTTGTACTTGTAGCTCAGACTGGTCCTTTTAAAAAATAGAACACCACATTTACTTATTTTATGTATGTCTGTGGCTATACATGCCATGGTATACATGTGGAGGTCATAGAACAACTTGTAGGAGCTGGTTTTGTTCTATGCATTCTTTGTGATCAAGGATTTTCTGATTTGCAGTTTGGGGGAATGACCTGAGATCTGCTGTTTAGGATCACTATAATTCCTAGAAAAGATGTACTACACCTTCTCCAATGGTTCCAAGTCTTCAGGATACATCCATGATAGTTTGGAACTATCTAGCCTTCTGTCTTACTTCCATTAGAAAACCGAGTTTTTATATATCAGTGTTTGGTTATAGACAACACAGGATATAAAGTTGATAGCATTCTTTGTGGGGAATGTGTGTGTGTGTGTGTGTCTGATTCTATATACAAATGCACCTATGTGCACTGAAGACCAAAGCAGGGGCCTCATGCATGCTACACAAGTGCATTAGCATTGAGCCACATCCCTAAACCCTGGCATTCTTGGCTTATGTTTGGGATGAAGCTCTAACAGTTTGAATTTGGGTAACTGAAGTATGTGACAGATTGGTAGTGATTAATATGGGACAGCTTGGTCTGTCACAGTCTAGAGAGAGAAAACATAATCAACATGAACAATACTACCCAATATACATGATCCAAAGAATGCACATAATGTCAGCTACACAAAGAAAGTCTCCAGGGATCATTTTCATTGGCACTGATTTCCATTAATGATGAGGCCCTGGAAGCCCAGTAGTGGTCAAGCACATATCATTTCCTGATGTTCGCTTTCCTTCATTGGTTCTGACTATATCTAGAAACAATTTAAACTATTTAAACTTGAATTTCATCCTTGCATTATAAAAGAAATTCTAAAAACTGAGTATAGGTACATTTTATATCAACTACTCTCAACTGTTCATTCCTTCAGTTTTTGTGGAATTGGGGACTGTCTAGGGCTTCATACATGTTTGGCAAATGTACCATTGAGCTGCATGCATGGATGACTTCCTCCCTGTTCTTATTATTTTGATGCAAAGTTACCCAGGTTGGTCTTGAATTTTCTATGTAGCCTTTTTTTTTTTTTTTTTTTTTTTTTTTTTTTTTTTTTTTTTTTTTTTTTTTTTTTTTTTTTTTTTTTTTGGTTTTCCAAGACAGGGTTTCTCTGTGTAGCTTTGGCACCTTTCCTGGAACTCAATGGGTAGCCCAGGCTAGCCTCAAACTCACAGAGATCTGCCTACCTCTGCCTCCCAAGTGCTGGGATTAAAGGCATGCGCCACCACTATGTAGCCTAAACTGGACTTAAACTTGTCATCCCTCTGCCTCAGCCTCTCAAGTAGCCAGGATTATGGGACTGTACTAACAGATCAACCATATTTTTAATAAACATTTTAAAATATGATTAAAGTGTAATTCTGCATTTCATTATATACTCTTGTTTCAAATATTATATATTTTGCCCCCCAAAAGTCTCAATTTTAAAAGAAAANAATTTTCAAGAAGACCATTTGAGTACATTCAGATTTGAGCATTTCATTCATTTTGTTACTCATCCTTTAATAGATGCAAGTTATGGCAGAAAATGCATGGTTTGTAAAAAGCAGACAAGCTGACATTTCTTTTTGTCCTTCTTTCATTCAGGTGTTTGCTTCAGAATGGTAAGTGAAATCTGTCTCTTATTTTTATACCTTTTTTTCTTACTATTGATTTTAATTGTAGAGGCATTTTCAACCCATNTCTAACCTACTGCTTATATCCTGTTCTTGACAGCTGATGATATTTTTCTTAAAATTATTGTTTGTGATTTCTATTAAAATTATCTTTAAAGTTTTATTACAGCTTTCCTAGGTTTTAGTTAGAGTTTTCTATGAATTTCAAAAGTATTCTGGCATGTGATTCTAATTAAGCATTTGGCTAAGTATACTGGATACAAATTATGGGTTCTCTCCCATGTTTTAGCTGGAAACCCTCCTGGGCCAGGGGCATATCTCACACTGTAAAGTGAGGGGGTACTAGTGTAGCACATTTTAGCAGTAAAACCCACCCCCACCCCTGCTTTTGGTTTTATCTTAAAAAACGCCCTTTCCCCTGAAGTTAACTGTAGCTTGTATTTTCATCTACTCTCTGAACTGGGCATCACTATTTTAGGTGTCTGGTTG
Organism: Neotoma lepida; assembly: GCA_001675575.1. NCBI lineage: Eukaryota > Metazoa > Chordata > Mammalia > Rodentia > Cricetidae > Neotoma > Neotoma lepida. The sequence continues at coordinate 8,765 of LZPO01076282.1, forward strand.
CTGACCCTAAGAGTCCCACCAAGTCCCCATCAGTCAAGCCCCTCTGTATTTCAGGATAACTCTGTCCTTTAGAATTCATTGCCCCTACTTTCATTATTTTCTTGATTTTCAGACTAGCTTCTTCATTTGTTCATAGCCAACTCCATCAGAACCATCTAACTGTGCACTAGCCTCCAGATCACTGTGTCTAGGCTAGTATTCTTGATGGTTTGGTTTTATANTTAAAATTGTGTCTATTTTTTGGAACTTTCAAAATGATCCAGTCTCTGTTTCTGCCTGTATGTATTTTATGTCGATCACAAACTGATAATTTTAAATCAGTGATTAAGAATCATGGGTTCATCAGTCTTTGAAGCCCAGATTAACAATGTAATTAATCATTAATGAATGTGAGAAAAACACACAATTGAATTTTATGCACTAGAAACTGTTGAAACAGTTCTCACTGTTAGTCTATTTTTCTCTAATTGCACTGATCTTATAACTAGTGGTGTAACTGTAGGTCAGCTGCGCAAGCACACAGACTATATTTCATATGTTTTGCTTGCATGTCTGTTTGTGTACCACTTGTATACTTAGTGCCCACAGAGGCCAGATAGGGCATTGGATCTCCTGGAATTGGAGTTGCAGATGGTTATGAGCAACCATGTGGATTCTGGGAATTGAACTCTGGTCCTCTGCAAGAGCAGCAGGTGCTTTTAACCACGGAGCTATCTCTCCAGTCCCATAGACTATATTTTAGAAAAAAAATGTCAGGTTAGCAGTTTTTGAATATTATGGTTTTATAAGTGTAGACTTGACCTCTCTTGTTTTCTTTCCTGAAACCAGTACACAGAAGGAGAAGCTAAGAAAAGAGGAGTGGTTGGCTGGGTGAAGAATACAAGCAAAGGGACTGTGACAGGTCAATTGCAAGGCCCCAAAGAAAAGGTGGATTCCATGTGAGTAGTAAGACCAACATGTCTACAACATTTGTGAAGTTGTTTTGATATTTTGATGTTTCATTGGATAATAGTGGTACCAATGGCCAGATTCAGTTCTCATGGATTATAACTAAGATGGAGTGTTTGTAGGTAGGCCACAGTCAGAGTGGCATTTCTTTGTTGGGAATAAATTTCCCTCTTGGGCAGGATTCAAGAAGAGCTATTGTACTGCTTCCCAATCTATCATCTCAAGTCTCCCACAACATGGAGACCATATCCAGGACCCAAGTATTTATCATTTCAAATGTTAGGACAGAGCACAATGCCTGTTGATGGTCCTTGAAGTTCTTAATGTAGTCTTCAAAGCAAAAACATTGCCATCTTCTTTCTATTGTGTATTTACCTAACTGTAGTTTTATTTTAATAGAATTTATTTTATAGAATTATTTAATGAATGTTGTTGTTACCATAGTACAAGCCCTTATAGTCTAAAGGAGAGCAGATTCAGAGTCAGGGTAACTGTGTCCAGTCTACATAATACCATTTTCAAAGGCTTTGACTTTTCAGCTTCACTGTTTCCACAGCTGTCTAGAATGCTTATTTTTTAAAATAAAATAATTAACTTTTACTGAGCATTTACAACATGTTGGGGATGAGCTAAACACATTGCATGAATTATTGTATATAGTCTTTTCAACAGAGCCTATGAATTAGATACTAAAGCATAGTTTACTTTATTTATAAATTATCTTTTTTTTACTATTTTCATATTTCAAAAGTAGTATTTTTTTCTTGTAATAATCATGATAACAGAATGTAGACATATGAAGGCAAAGCTAGTCACCACTCTTTCCTGTTTCCTTCTCCTGAATGGAACCTGTACCAGTGGCCTTGAGAATACCTTCAACAGCTGCCTCTTTTCTGAAAAATATTTGTGTACATTAAAATTTATTATATTTTATGTGTATGAGTGTTTTGTATGAATGTGTGTCTGTATACCATGTGTACTACTGGTATCCAAGGATGCCAGAGGAGAGAGTTGGATCTCCTGGAACTGGAGTTAAGCATGGTTGTGAACCTCCAAGTAGATTCTGGGAATTGAATCAGATTCTTCTGGAAGAGTGGCCAGTTTTCTTAACCACTGAGCCATCTCCCTAGTCTCCTTAAAGTATATATTTGTAATTAGTATCTCATTTATTAATATCCACTGGAACTCTGGCATATTTTCAATAACATGTTTTCATTTGATATACATTTTTACAGTCATTAAGTTTATAATGACTGAATTCTTAGTTTTTATTTGTATATTGCTATGTATTTGCGTTTTTATGTAAAATTATGCACCCTCTCCTAGTTAGTGTTCTATTGCTGTGTAAAGACACCATGTCCAAAGTAACTCTTAAAAATGGAAGCATTTAATTGGTGGCATTCTTACAGTTTCACAGGTTTAGCCTATTATCATAATGATGGGTAGCATGGTAGGATGGCAGACAGACATGGTGCTGGAGAAGTAGCTGAGATCTACATCCTGATCTACAGGCAGCAGGTAGAAAGCCACTTGCCTAGCATGGGCTTTTGAAACGTCAAAGTCCACCCCCAGTGGCATTCTTCCCCCAACAAGGCCATACCTACTCCAACCAGACCACACCATCTATACCTTCGAATCCTTTGTTCCACTGAGGGCTAAACATGCAAATACATGAGCCTATAGGCGCCTTTCTCATTTAAACTAAAACCCCCTAGCTACCATCTTGAAAGGTTGTGTCAAAAAGTGATCTTACATAAATTATGAGTTAACAAATNAACCATTAATTTACAATAGGATTCTCATAAAATGCAGAAAATATGTGAGACATTGTACAAAACTGGTACTTATAAGGATGAGAAAATGCAGATGATTGTGAAGTGTTTTAAGAGTGGAGACTATGGGAGGGGTAGAAGCTCAAGCCAATCATGTTGCATTCCTAATCCTCAGTTAAATATGGATTTGATGCTATTTAACATAAGTGGAGTCATGTCACTGTCTCCTTTCTTCTCAAAACCTGCACTCTTTATTCCCCTTGCAAGTACTGAGTACTAGCAAGCTGGTTTGTAACCTTCTGTGCTGTATCCTGGTCATAGTCTCTCTTTCTTTGTCTCTGTTCCTTACAACCGCACACACAGACAGAAGGACAAAGACAGACATAATTTGGCAATACACATTAACAATTTTTGAACAAGATTTGGATTTTAAAAATAAACCCATAGTTTCCTATATGACATTTTGTCACTTAAGATGCTTCTAAGAAAATTCTTCTGGGCCAAATGATGTATATTCTTCTTAATGTCTGCTTTAATAATAATAATGTGTGCCATTATTTATTACCTCATTGCTTTGAAATGCTTCTTTTTGTTACTTGCTCTGTGCAGTAGGAGAATGCTGCCATAAACCTTTGATTGGTCTTTTCATCCTGTTTTTATGGGGTGGATTCGAAAAGTGTGATTTGTTGAGGTGTATTTAATGAAAAATATTCATCAGACTCTGTATTAGTTTCATTTCTGTTTTGATAAAATGCTGACAAAAGCAGCTTACAGGAGACAGGGCTTACAGTTCCAGAGGGTGTACAGACCACATGCTGGAGAATGTATGGCCACAGGAGCCTGATGAAACATATCAATAGTCAGAAGTAGAAATAGAATAGGAAGTAGGCCAAGCTATATGACCTCAATGCCTACCACTGGTGATCTATGTCCCCCATCAAGGATCCACTTCCCAAGAGCCCATAACCTTCCTAAACATAACCATCATCTGAGGGCTAATTGTTCAAGCACATGAGCCTATGGGGGACATTCCTCATTCAAAGCACATTGGTCTGCTTTCCAAATTAGATGTAGAAATATGCATTTTCTCCTCCTTATTCTCTTAGCAATTGCTATTATTGTTTTATTTTTCTTTTATCTAATTAGCTTTGGAGTGGTTATTTTAATGATTTAATGGCAAAAGGTATCTTGGCAGGTTGGAGCCAAGGGGTGCCACAAAATCACATCATGCAACAGATCTCACTTGAGAGGCTTTGGTGGGGAGGCAGAGGCAGTCTCTGAATGAGGGTGGAAGAAAGAGAGAGCTTGGAGAGAAGGTGATAGCTTTTTATAAGGGATATAGTGCATGCACATAGGGAGAGTGCTCTGTTCCTAGAGGCAGGAGCCACAGTGTCACAACTTGGCTGCTGCTGCTGACATGTACTGCTGTCACTTGGTCCCCAATGGTAGGCTTGTATAAATGCTTGATTACTAACAGTTATCATTTACATTAATTACATTTCTCTAATTAGTAATTAGTTCAAGCAGTATCATGCCTGTGGCTACATAGGTTTGTCCTCACAAATTCCATTTTCCCATCTATTCCCCGTTTTCCCATTGTGATGCTTGTCTCTTACCAGTATTGAGATGCTTTTTGTATACTGGTAAAGGTTACAAGCCCACAGTGTTTGCCTATTAGCTTTGTCTATAATAGTTTTTGCAACATAAATTGTTTTTAACTTTTATAAACTCAAATATGGTTCTTTTTTTCTGGTTAAATAGTATATTGTGCTATGTCCTGGGTTTCCCTCCTTAATTTTTGATGCTTTATTATATTTAAGCATTTACTCCATGTGGAATTTTTTTATTTGTAATTTTAGAGAAGGAACTATTTTCTACCAGATGGGTAGCCAGTTGTGCCAGCATCACTTATTAACTAATTTGTGCTTTATGCCATTCATTTTAGATATATTTTTTCATATATTAGAATGTAATGTCAACTAGGTTTTAGTTTTGGATTCTGTTCTACCCCACTGATCTATTTATCTCCATACCATGTCGTTATTGGTTCAGTTACAATCACTTTTTAGCATTTTTCTTTTCACTATTCTTCTTTGAAAGAAAGTTTTTTAAAGATTTATTTACATTTTTTATGTAAATGTTTTTTTTTTATGTGCATGTGGTGTCCTTAGAGGCCAGAAGAGATCCCCTGGAATTGGAGTTACTAACTGTTGTGAGTTGCCATGTGGATTTTGGGAACCTAACCTGGGTCATCCCTAAGAGCAGCCAGTAGTCTTACCTGTTCAGATGTCACTCCAGTTCCTAGTTTTTGTTTTTTTTTTAAGCCTACTTTTTTTTCCTTTCTATTGCTTTTTTTGATATTTAGTTATCTTTTTTCTTTTTATTGAAAATAGATTCTTCTCTAATACAATACATTCTGACCACAGTTTCCTCTCCCT
>LZPO01076282.1:14612-29635 GCA_001675575.1 Neotoma lepida
TTTTTTGCCAGCCATGTTTGACTCTACTCTAGGTCCTGGCTATCCAGTTTCTGGTTCCTGGCCATCCAGTCAGTGTAGGGCATGGGCTCCCTCTCATGGCCTGGGCTTCAAGTTAAAACAAATATTGGTTGGCCACTCCCACAAGTTCTGCAGCACATCTTGCAGGCAGGACAAATTGTACCTGGAAGGTTTTGTAGCTGGGTTGGTTTTATAGGTTTCTCTTACTGTAGCCTGCAGAGTACCTTCCCAAACCAAAGAGACTGGAATATAGAGTTGAAGGCTCCATTCCTGCACCAGCTCAACCTAAGTTCAATGAGCTGTGTGGATGGGGCCATCACTTTCAGTTTTCAGAGAATGACCTTCTGTCTTAGCATCAGTGTGGGTTGTTTAGGGATCTTCATGAGACCTCCTTGGCCAACAACTCAACCTAATGTAGTCCAGTCCCATCACTGGAAGCCTTGCCTAGCTAAAAAAGATGGCCATTTCAGACTGTATGCTCTATTCCTAGATTCTAGGGTCATCCACATAGATTCCAGGAAGATTCCACTGCATTAGATTTCCCCACTGCCTCCCAAATGCCCCACAATTCCAGCTGTCTCTCCTTGCATTCTTTGCCTCCATCTTGCATTCTTCTATATGCCAACATCCAATTTGACCAGCATAATTTGTTGAAGATGCTTTCTTTTTTCCAGTGTGTATTTCTGGATTCTTTATAAAATATCAGGTGTCCTTATGTGTGTGGATTTATGTCTGGAATGATCTGTGCTATTCACAATAGGCATGGATGCAGTGGGGGCTGCAGCTCTTGTTCTTGTTGCAGCACTAGGGGCAAACCTGAGAATTGGGTCTTGGGTAACAGAGAGAGTGGGGAAGGTCTGTGGGCAGCTTACCTGATCTTCTGGCAGGAGTGGCCTATGTTTGAGCTAGGGGTGTCTGCCTGAGTCGGGGGCTGGGACACAGATGTGGCCTGAAAAACCTACTTTCTTATGCATTATTAATTTTGAAGTTTAATATATTCTTATCCACTTATCTGGAATTCTGTTATCTTTACTTCTTAAAGAATTTCTGTCTCATGTTTATGCTTCTTTTTTGTTTGGTTGGTTTNGTTTTTGTTTTTTGAGGCAAGGTTTCTCTGTGTAATAGTCCTGGCTGTCTGGAACTTGCTTTGTAGTCCAGGCTGGCCTCAAACTCACAGAGATCTGCCTGCCTCCACCTCCCAAAAGCTGCGATTAAAGGCATGCACTACCACCATGTGCTTTTTATGCAAGCATTATTTTTAATAGAATTTTAGAAAAATTATGAAGATATATAATTTACATATGTTCCTTATCTAGTTTTCTACTAACACTTTTCATTTATATAGTATAAAAATTATAGTTAATTAATTAATATTGACACATTTTAGGGGCTGAGGAGATAGCTTAATCAGTAAAGTGCTTGTCAAGCAAGCATGAGGACCCCAGTTCAACCCTCAAAACCCACATAAAAAAGCTGGGCATAGTGGTATATGCTTATAATCCCAATACTGGGTAGTAGAAACAGGTGAATCCATAGGGCTTGCTGGCCAACCAGCCTAGCCTACTTGCGGATGTTTGTCCTTTGTTCAGGGTAAATATACTTTATCACATTGAGCTCTAATCACATTGTTTCTGATCTCAAAGCTACAACACTGATGCCAGGAGCTGTATTAGGGTTCTCTGAAGGAACAGAATTGATATAATGAATATATACTAAAAAGAAATTATTGGATTTGTTTACATAATTTGGTCTGGAGAGTTCAACAATAGCNGTCTCACCAGATAGGCTGAGAACCTGATAGCTGCTCCCATTTGGCTCTGAAAGCCTGGAAAGTTCCTGGAGAGCTGCTTAGATTCAGTCCATGTTNGAAGGCCAAATATAGGTTCCAAGTTCAGTGAGAAATGCTGCAGGAGCAGCAGCAGCAGCAACAACAACAAGATAAATGAGCTTACCAGCAAGAGTAAAGGCAATTAGGCAAAAGCAAAGCTTTCTTCTTCCATCTTTTCTCTAGGCTGCCACTAGAGGGAGCAGCCCACATTTAGAGTGGGTCTTCCCACTTAAAATCATCTGATCAAAAAAATCCCTCCCAGCCAGGTAGTCAGCACACTGACTGCCACTCAGCACTCAGGAGGCAGAGGCTGGTGGATCTCTATGAATTCAAGGCCAGCCTGGTCTACAGAGCTAGTGACAGGACTACACAGAGAAAATTTCTCAAAAAAACAAAACAAAACAAAAATGACAAACAGCTTGCCTTTTAGTTGATCCCAGATTCAGTCAAGTTGACAACCAAGATTAAGATTATCCATCACAGTCCACCCCTTGTCAACTTGACATAATAGAGAGTTGCATGGGAAAAGAGACTAGATGAGGGATTATCTGAATCAGGTTGGCCTGTGAACTTGTCTGGATTGTCTTGATTAGTTAATTATTATGTGGGGACCCCGAGGGTATCCCATGCATGCAGAGAACCATGCTGGCATGCTAGGCAGATGCAGCAGTGGGCTTGTGGGTGACCCACTCCATGCGGGCATGGAGGCGAGATAGCAGGTGGTTATACATAACCCAAACACTGCATCCATGTGGAGAGTTTATTATAATAGAGAGATGAAGAGGCAGAAAGACAGAAAGAGGGAGACAAAAAGAGGGAGGGAGAGAGAGAGAGAAGATGGGAGAGAGNGGGGGAGCCGAGGGGTACACACCTCATGGGAGTGGAAGGAGAGGAGAGAGAGAAAAGGGCAGAGTTTTTCCTTAAGAAGAGGCTTCTGCATCAGGATGCAGAGTGGTCCTAAGGGACAGGATCAGAACATTAACATTTCTACATTTTGATTATTATAAAAAGAGGTGAGTTATGAGAGCAAGTAGGTGAACAAGGGCGCTGAAGGCTACTTCTTCAGGCTGGATAGGGGCGAACTATGGAGGAGGGAACCCGGGAGTCATGCATGGCAGGAGGCGCAAGTGATAAAACATTGTTAGCTGTCATTGTGGAAATCCCTGGTGTGGAGATCTCAGGCGTCTGTTCCTTGAGGTTGCTAGGAGAAAAAATATATGGTGAACAGGTTCCAGTTGCTGGGCAGGTGCCCACCTGAGCCTGGAGAGGTGGTACTGGCAGTGAATTGAAGGATGTGTTCTTCAGGATTGTAGGGACCATCATATCTGTCATTTCTCTGGAAGTGGGCGTGCATCCATCCCAGTTGGCATCCTCAGATGTGGGTTGGCATCCTCAGAGCTGATGCAGTGCTGCAGGCTGCAGGAAAATATAATGGAATCCAGCTACTATGACAAAAGCTACTACTTGGAAAAGTCAAGGACTTTTCTGAAGGTCAAGTCATGGCTTAAGAAGTCTTGGTGATATTTTAGCTTTTGTATACATATTAGCCGATTCCTACAATGATTTTCTTGTAATGCTATGTGTAGTTCCAAGAACTCATAACAGTGTATTTATCTAAAATACCTATCAAGCATCCAAGGCCAAATGATCTCCTGAACTAAGGTAATACCTTTATGGAAACAATGCCTGTCTCCTAGGTCAGGCGGATAGCTTTATTTCTTGTGCAATTTAAGCTGAGACCCTCCTTTCTTATACAGCTTTACTAACATTATAGACTCCTAATTTCTTACCAAACCACTTCTAGGAATGTAGATTGAGCACATAAATTCCTTTTTTTCTGATATACTAACTGATCATTAGCTCTCAGTTGACCTCTTCCTTTACCACACCCCTTTGGGTTGTAAAAGAAAACCTGATGGTCACTGCCTGAGTGGAAACTTGTCTGCCTTTATGATGTTGTAAGAATTCAAGCCTGGTGACCTTGCTTTAGCAGAGCACTGGTATCGCATAGGTATATAACTGTAAAGTTCAGAGACTTAGAGAGGATTTTGAGGATTTTGACTGGAGAGGATTTTGACTGGACAACTAGAAAGAATTTGAGGATGAGATGGAAGATGAGGAAGAGCCAGATGGGTAAGTACTAGATAGGTAAGAACAAGATGAGAATGACCTAGATGAGGCAGAATTAAGATGAAGAAATTAAGATAGGACTTAGAGGGGACAGTAGATAAATATAGAGAGAAATCAGGCAAGAAAGGAACTAGGCATGAGTACAGAACTGAAGCAGTTTAGATAGGATTTTATCCCAGAGGAATAAAGTAGATGGACGAAGAGCTTGGTGTACTTAGATTCTTTTCCTGAAAATAATTCTTGCCATTCATAGTTTCTCTTCTGGGCCCCTGGGAAGAAGGTTATTAAGGTGAGTCCTTAATAATATTTGAGAGTTCAGGGGCTGGCATATCTGGAGAGCCTCTTGGCCCAGGCAGGGGAGGGAAACTGCAAGATATGCTCAAAAATGGTTGAAGTTAAAATGGGATTTAGAGACTGTTAATTTTTATCAGAGCAGATTTTTTGATGCAGTAGCAGAACTTTTCCCAGGGACCTATAGGTATCTGTCAGATAGCTGATTTACATCGTAGCAAAAGGGTTGAAAATCCATAGAAATTTAAGGATTCATAAGAACTGTTTGTAGTCCATATTGTATCAGTTTATCAAAGCTGCATTTATCAATATTAAAATTTTGAACCTCTAGAGTTATAGCTGAAAACCAGTCTATCCGGTACCATGAAGTCTGTGAATGAGGCATAGCTGTCTGTAATTTTAATAGGAAGCTTATTAATGAACTGTCAGTAATCTTGGGATTGGGTTTGTCAAACTGATGCACCCTAGTCACATCAAACATTGTCAAATCTGAGAAGGATAAATTTAAGAAGTGAGACAGCTTTCCAGCTACCTAGGCAGCAATCCCAAGTCTCTCCATGGTCACTGGGGGAAGAGGGAGGCAGAAGCCCCAAAGGAAGCATTTGTTCAGCTGATAGGCCCAGAAGATCTGACAGATTTTTTTGTGGAGTAGGAATTTGGGGAGATTGACCTACCTGTCTCAGCAGAGGGGACAATTGATCCCCATTGCTCCAGTAATTCACAGACTGGACAGGATCTCAGCATGTTGCTGCATAGCTGGCCTTGCCATAAACTTCCAGGTGAAGGTTCTGCGGCCATCGATCTTCTTGGAGAAGTTACAGGATGCTGCTGCCAGGAGCTGATATATCTCTTTACCATAAAAAGCTTTTATATTAAATGCCATATTCTCAGATCTCCACAGGTATTTGAGGACTGGGGAAATAAAATGTGTTAGATGTATTTATGACTTTGAGAGCATATATATGACTTAAATCTGAACATACAGGTTTCCCAGTTAGTTACAGCTTAATGAAATTAGCAAGGACAGGGGGTTAATCTTTGATTATAACCAGATTATAATCCTGAATGACTTTTATAGAAATAATAATTCATTAAGGTCATAAATATCTTCCTGGTTCTGCATAAAGAAGATCAAGTGTTTTATCTTATTGCAAAACTGTTTTAATTAATAAATATCAATGGACATTAGATAGCCAATCGGTCCTCTATGCCAGGGGATTTCCTTTTGACCAAGCATTTCAGCCTATTCTTGACAGGATACATGGGACAATATATTCTCCATAGCTGCTTCAAGCTGAACTGGGATGCAGGTGTTCAGGACCCAGGCAATGGCATATTTGTCAAAAGTGTGTGGTTGTCTGACCTGACTTGTAGAGGCAGGGGACAATTACATGTGGCATCTATGTGATTTGGTCCACATCACATAGACAAGAATCTNTGTTGGCATCTGTGGCAGGGAAAGTGCTGCAGGTTCCATATCTGCTGCTTTGATGTTTCTGCTAGGCTGCTGGAATATAGACTAGAGACAGGAGTTAAAATTTATGAATTTATTTGGAGCCTTCAGGCCTGTAGTATTGGAAATTAGAGACCAGGAGAGAAAAATGCCATCCTCAGGAACAGACATGTGAGAAAGACACCCGAACTGGGGCAGGGATGGGACATCTGAAAAGCAGCAGTAGACTCATACCTATAGGTTTAAAATCCTGAGCTTGTGACCAAAATAGTATCAGAATTGTATTAATGTTAAAATCTGAAATTTAAAATCTTAAGCATTAGTGCTGCTACCCTATCCCAGCATAGGAGTGTGCTGTCCCCACCCACCCGAGTGGCTACAGAGGAACGAACACCTGAACTTCCCTCCACCCACATGGTTGGAGCCTGAGAGACAGCTGGGGAACACCAGGCCAAAACTAGAGGACTTTTCCTTGGCCCATAAAACAATGGTGAAACAATTGTGGGAGGCAATTCCCTAACCTCCTTCTATACCCATGGCCTGAGCTCTGGGTGCCCCGCCCACACTGCGCTTAGTAAAGATGGTGGTGAGGTCATATGACCTGCCTGTTTTGACCTTAGCCAAGATGGCAGCTAGGACATGTAACACGAATTTTAAAATGTCTTATTAATAAAAAACCCAGAGCCAGATATTAGGGTAAATTCTGAAAGATCAGAGAAATAGAACAAGTCACATTCAACCTCACCTTGCCAACTCCTCAGCTGATCTTGTTTCCTCAGACTGAAAGCCTCTGAGTCCTCACCCAAATGAATCATAGCTGAACTGTTCAAAAGCCTCTAGTTCCTGGTCCTCATGCCTTATATACTTTTCTGCTTCCTGCCATCACTTCCTGGGATTAAAGGCCTCTGTCCTTCCCAAGCAAAGACATGAGATCTNAAGTGCTGGAATTAAAGGTATGTGCCACAATGCCTGGTTCTGTTCCCAGTGTGGCCTTGAACTCACAAAGATCTGAATGGATCTCTGCCTCCTGAGTGATAGGATTAAAGGTGTGTATGCCACCATTGTCTGGCCTCTATGTCTAATCTAGTGGGTGTTCTCTTCTCTGACCCCAGAGAAGTTTATTAGGGTATACTATTAGGGTAAACAATATATTGGGGTGCACAATACAAGACCACATAGTTGCCCTTATTTAAGATGGTGCTGCTTGATCATGTGATCGCCCATATCAAATATGGTAGCTGACCACATGTTTATGTGGCTTTTTGTTGTTGTTTGTTTGTTTTTTGTCAAGACAAACTGAACAGATAGGGAATAATCAAAATGGAGCATCTAAAAGTCAACTGGAAACAAGTTAACATGGCCATCTCTCAAGTCCTGGTAGAGGCAGCAGCAGCAGAGGAAAGGCAGACTGCCAGAGGAGGGAGAGGCAGGGCTCTGAGTGGTGTCAGAGCAGCCAGTGGAACCCTAGTCACAGGGCAGTGAGAGGATGGTCTGCCAGAGGAGGGAGGGGCAGGGGCTCCACACAGTTCTGCCCGTGTGGTGGCAGCAGGGGCAGAAATAGTCAAGTGACCAGATATTTGTGTGGCTAGTCTGAGGGCTACCAGAGTGGGGGAAGGAGCTTGGCTCTGAGCAGTGGCAGAGCAGCTGGTGGGGTGGGGGAAGGGCCCCATGCCAAAGTACCATGGGTGGAACAGGAGGTCCTGGCAACAGAGTCAAAGCAGCAGAGAGAAAAGATTTAAATGATAGAATTACAGACAAGGAAAGAAAGTAGAGGCAAGGGGTGTACATGCCTTGTAAAGGAACCTGGCAACAGGTGATAATGTAATTGCTTAGCAGAGGCTGGAGGAGCATGAGAGGGGTGGGTGATGGGAAGAAGGCTGAGGTGGTAGGCACGTTTTTCCACAATGAGTTCTATAACAGTGCAGGATAGCCAAAGGACCGTCATCACAGAATCTATGGACCATGGAATTAAGAGGGCATAGGCCACTTCTGTATGTCATCACATGGGGCAGGGTCTGAGGGGCTATGAGCCTGAAAGTCAGCAAGCAGAACAAGACTGACCTCTAGCATCCCAGAGAGTCAGTGAGAACAAACAGCTCAAGAAAACCAATAGACCGTTGTCAATGGAGGGCATAGACCCGAGGGGCTTAGAGCCCGAAACACAAGTAATACCAATGCCATGATCGAGAAAGATGAGAGAATCTTCAATTGTAGGAAAATGGCCAAAAGTGAGGCTTACTGGAGGGGGAAGGGGCTTACTGATTATACTGGTGTTGGATGAAGTGAGTGTTGAAGGTCCCAGAGATCCTAGTGTCTCAGCTGGAAGGCAGGAGAAATGCGCCATAAGAACCCTTGCCGAGTCACTAGCACCAATGTTATGAATTATTACTGGGGGCCCAAGGGTAATCCCATGTGTGCAGGAAACCGTGCTGGCATGCTGGGCAGATGCAGCGGTGGGATGGTGGGTGACCCACTCCATGCAGGCATGGCAGCAGGGCAGTGGATGGACATACACAACCCAGACACTGCATCCATATGGAGATTTTATTATAATAGAGACATGAAGAGGCAGAAAGACAGAGGGAGACACAGAGAGAGAGGAAGGGGGCATCAAGTGTGCACACCTCATGGGAGTGGAGGGAGAAGAGAGAGAATGATGGGTGGAAATTTTCCTTAAGAAGAGGCTTCTACGTCAGGATGCAGAGTGGTCCCAAGGGGCAGGATCAGAAATATTAACATGTGGGAAAACACAGTCTATTTGAATACCACCATTCCCTATGCAAGGGATCCTGAACTATATACATGTAGAGAAGAAGCTGAGCACTGTCCAGCATTCATTCACTCCTTTCTCATTGTCTTTGACTGTGGGTGTGCCATGATGAGCTGTTTTAAGTTACCAACACGATGACTTCCCCACTGTGATGGACTATAACTTGGAATTTGACCTTAAATAAACCCTTTCTCCTCAAGTTGCTTTTTGTTAGGGTATTTCACATCAGTAACAGAAATTAAACAAAGATAGAGTCTGAACAGTAGAACACTTTGTAGAACACCTTAAATAGTAAATTCGCAATTTATAATTAAGCATTTTTCTCACTGTGTTTTACTTTCTCTGTCTTTTATTAGAATATATGTAGCAAATGATGGCTTTTATTATGACATTTCTGTAGTCAGACTTTTTTGCCGGGATCATTGGTTTCCCAATAATGACATGGAGACATTATTAATTATGAAAGCTCAGCTGATAGATTAGGCTTGTTCCTAATCAGCTCAAACTTAAATTAACCCATTTCTCTGTATTGCCTATCCTGCTTCCTCTGCCTCTCCTGGCATCTCTGCTTTCTTCCTTCCTAGAGTCCTCTCTGTCTGGAAATCCTGCCTAGCTATTGGGTGTTCAGCTTTTTATTAAACCAATCAGAGTGACACATCTTCACAGTATACAAAAAAGATTATTCCACAACACATTCCCTATGTTTATAATATTTTAGGTTGTTTCACATTTATTTATTTATTTATTTATTTATTTATTTATTTATTTATTTATTTGTGTGTGTGTGTATATGGAGGTCATCTTGCGGAAGTCTGTTCTCTCCTTCTACCATGTTCTGGGTCAAATCCAAGTCATTAGGCTTGGTTGTAAGTACCATTACTCACTGGGCAATCTGACTGGTCCTATTATGTAAGATTTTTAATCATAGCTCCCCCCAATGCCTTCTCTTGCCCCTCTCTTTGTTACCAGTCCCCTTTCTCCTACCAAATGGTTCCCTTCTACTTTCTGTCTTTCCAAAAATAAAAAATATAGCTTCCTTATATGAGAGAACANATGAGAAGTTGTCTTTCTGGCTCTTTCACTTAATATAATAATCTCTAGTTATATCCATTTTCATGAAAATGACATAATTTCATTTTTTAATGGTTGAATTAACATCTTAGAGATTTCTAGCTAAAAAGAGCAGAAGCTAAAGAAAAAAAAGATGACTATGTTTGCTGAGGTGTGAGCAGAGTGGTGAATCCTGAAATCTATTAGGACAAAAGAAATAAACTGCGAAGGAATTGATGGGCAAAGAGAAACTACTCAACACTGATCTCTCATTGGATTTTGGATCAGAAGTACGGCAACAGCTTGGAGAAGCCATGTTTGGTTTCAGTGCAGTTCTAGAGTCAGTGGAATCTGTTCAGAAAGGAAGGGACAGGGGTGAGAATGTGTGGAAGGGTGTGAATGTGTGGAAGGGAAAGGGATGTGAATGTGTAGAAGGGTGGGAATGTATGGAAGGGATAGGGGTGGGAATGTGTGGAAGGGACAGGGTGTGAATGTGTGGAAGGGACAGAGGTAGGAATGTATGGAAGGGAGAGGGGTGGAATGTGTGGAAGCGAGTAATGTGGTTAAATTGATATCAATCCATGGAAATGGCTTAATGATTAAAGGAATTTATTGAGGGGTTAACTCACGATACAGGAAACTCACAATACAGGAAATAGGGATTATAGCAGGATCCTGGAAAGGTGAGGCATGCGGTTCAATGCTGTTCTCTGGAGAGCTCTGCCCCAGTCCATCTCGGCATCCAACATCTACAAGGAAGAGAGCAGGGCATAGTGCATCTCATATCTTGAGGATTCTCTATGGCGACCATACCCCAGGAGCAGGTACCTAACAGTTACCTGCTACTTTGCAAGGGGCATGGCTTCAGGGCATGGCACAAACACCCATCCTTTTGTCTAATTAAGAAAGTTCTAAGCTAACACAAGACTATATACAATAGGAATGTTTATCAAGGAGAAATAAAGGGTAATGACATAACAATGGAACAAATGGAACGACAACCAACAAGAGCAACATCAAACAAGAGACACATACTAAAATCCGGAGAAGTCTAGAACATAGGTAAATGACATGTTACAGAGATTCTTCTAAAAGGTGTCCTATCCTGAAGAATCTGAATCTAATACTTAACTAGCTAAAGTGTGAGAAGATTGTAACTGTAACCATTAGTCTTCAATCCCATCAAAAACCTGAGAAGGAATATAATAATACCTGAGAAAATGGGAGATGGACACAAGCAACTTTTGGGAATCTTGCAAGAGTAGACAGAGACAGCTGACAGCCTGGGCAGTCACCTAACATTTCTCAGCATCATTGGTGAATCAAATTGGCTACAGGCCTAGAATATCTGACAGACCATTTTCAGAAGCATGAATTTTGAAAGACCATCTTACCCTGTCTTGGCAGAGTTCAGCAGTCACTTTTCCTTGTGTCCCACTCATCCAGAAAGGACAATATTTGTATTGTCTGACAAGCAGTTGAGGCAAGGGCAATTCTTTGCCCAGTAGGCCATTTTGTGCCAAGAAGAAGACAAACTTCCAAATGGAAATGTCTTAAAAGCACTACATTCTCACCGGATCAAATCAGTGCTGCCAGGAGAAATCATGTCTCATGTCAACAGAATTCTAAGTTATTTAAATGCCATATTCTTTATGCCTGTGAAGTGTTTGAAGATTACCTGTCCATCTGACCTACGTATCTGTAAATCTGGACAACCTAACTAATGTAACTATAGAGATGGCAAACATAGGTGACTGTAAATCTCTAAGTCTTATATACCTAAATAACCTAAGGACTAAAGTAAACAAGGTAAACAGTTTGTGAACAGATATACAGTAAAAAGGACAATGACCTCAAAATTGTGACAACACAAAATAGCTTAAACAGAGGTAGAACATACATATAGTAAGATAAATATAATTTTATATTTGTATCAATATACNAAATATTTCTAATAGAATTAGAAATATGTACATTACAACAAATATAGTTCTGTATTTGTATCAATATACAAATTATCTTAAATAGGAATATAAAAATAGTTTACATTTGTATCAATATACAAGAATCCATAACAGTGCAAATTATCTAAAGCTGATATTTTTCTAAATTAGTTTACTAGTATATATAATAATCTACCTTAATATCCTATACCTATTCATTCCTTTTTTTCTTTTCTTAAGAATACTGAGTTTAATTTTGTTTGTTTTTTTTTTCACCCCCAACAATATAACCATCATCCATATTCCTGAGAAACATGAAATCTTTGGTAGAAAGGGTATCATTTTTAATTGCTTCCTGCTGTTTAGGGGGTGATGGTATCTCTGTGGGGTCCTGTAAGAGAGCTCAGAGAGTTAGGTCTCAGTTGGACTAGCTGTAGATTCTTCAGCCAGTCTCAGAGTAATGGGTAAGGTTGTCTGAGATTCTGGCTAGAAATGTAGTATCATCTTGGAACTTCCTGGAGAGTTTTCAGTCCAAGGTTGATCATTGAGTAATGTTCATGAGTACCATGGCATCATTCTGGACTAGGTAGAGTCATTGTTGTGGGACTCCATCTTCCTTCTAGAGACTTCAGAGATTGCTAATGGAAAGACTTATTTTTTTATTGTGGAAAACTTGAACATTTTTAATATTAAGAAGGAATGTTTTGGATTTATACTGGATAGAGAAAGAATTCTTCAAAGGTGAGGAAAAGCATGGAAAGAAATAGAATCTAGATGACAATGGTCCCTAAATTACTGGCTTTCTTCTGCCTCACACCAGTTGCCTCTTCCAATATGAAACAGAATCTCCTAATTTTTTAACAATATGCTTGGGTTTAGAGAAGGAGAGAACCACATTCCAACTCCAAAGCCAGCTTGATTTATAATTGACCACAACTTGATTTATAATCAGGACCACAACTATTCTAGAGTCAAAGAGATATTTATGTTAGGTAGTGAGATATTACCCCATAGACTATATTGGTACCAATAGGTTCTTTCCTTCTGCTGTATACATCTGAATATCCAAGGCCTTATGATTTCTGGAAGATGGATATTTCTATTATCCTGGAAGGATAAGAACAGAACCCTGCCCCAATCCTTGTTTGTTAATTTTTTCTTACAGCTTGTAGAGATGTCACATTGGTGGATGAGCTTTTACTTCTCATCAAGGCGTTTCTCCTGTTCAAATCAAATTTTTATTAATTTTGTTGATATCCATAGCTTTTCTTCTCCTGTAGAAACAAAGGCAAAACCCTTCCCCAATATAGGATATATTCTGGTTTCCATTTTGAGGTCAACACATCTTTGAAGTAAATTGATTAGTTTAGCTCAGGAGTTTTTTCTGTTGTTCAATGTCTCTCTGCAGCAGTTGTCCCTTTCTCATCAGCACTGAGAAAATTCAAGGTTAATAAAGCATTATGCAATCTATGTCTAGGGGTAATTGTTANTTCTTTCTGTTTGTTTAGCATATCTTTTAAAGTTCAATTAGATCTTTCTTTCTATGACAGCTTGGCCTGTGGGATTGTGTGGNACACCTGTAATATGCTTTATATTGTAATATGCAAAAAACTGTCTCATTTTATTTGAGACATATGCTAGGGCATTGTCAGTCTTAATTTGTACAGGTATTCCCATGATGGCCATAACTTCTAATAGGTATGTAATCACAAAATTAGCTTTTCAGAACTCATAGGAGTTGCCCATTGAAATCCTGAATAGGTGTCAATGGTATGGTGTACATACTTTAATCTTCCAAATTCTGTGAAATGACACATCCATCTGCCAAATTTCCTTTCTTTGTATTACTTTTGGATTGCTTCCTGCAGGTAATGGAGTTTGGTTATAGAAGAAACAAGTAGGATATTTTCTTACAATTTTCTTGACTTGTTGTCAAGTGATAGAGAAATCCTTCTTCAAACCCTTGCTATTTACATGGTGTTTCTTATGAAATTCTGAGGCCTCTAGCACATTACCTATTAATAACTGATCAATCTCATCATTACCTTATGCTAGAGGTCCTGGCAGACCAGTATAGGATCTGATGCGTGTTATATATATATAGGATGTTCCCTATTTCTGATGATTTCCTGTAATTTTATAAATAATGAAGTTTATTCTGTATTATCAGGAATAAATTCATCAGTTTCAATATGTAAAATAACTCTCTGCATATTGGGAGTCATTGAAAATATTGAGGGGTTCCATGAGGTCTATTAGTACCATAAGAATGGCATACATTTCTTCCTTTTGAACAGAATTATATGGGCTTTGAACCACTTTACTTAAGTCTCCTGATTTATATCCTGCCTTTCCTGATTTATTTGCTTCAGTATAGAATGTGGGGACTCTAGAGATTGGCTTTTGCCATACAATGTGAGGAAGGACCCATTCAGTTCTCTTTATGAATTCTATTCTTATGCTTTTGGGATAACAGTTGTTAATCTCTCCCAAAAAGTTACTGCAGGCTCTTTGCCAGTATTCATTATCTTTCCATAAAGAGGAAATTTCCTCATTAGTTAAAGGTACTACAATTTCTGCTGGGTCCATTTCTGTCAACTGACGAAGTCTTAATTTTCCTTTTAGAATCAAATCAGAGATCATTTCCACATAAGTCTTTAACTTCTTACTTGGTTTACATGGTAGAAATTTCCATTCCAACATAATATCTTCCCTATGCATCAAAATCTCTGTAGATGAGTATCTGGAGGGGAGTATGACCAGAATGCACTTAAGTTCTGGATTTGCATGATCCACATGCACTTTTTGTATATTCTTTTCTATTAGAGCCAATTCGTTCTCAGCTTTGGTATTAGCCAAATTTACTAGTTCATCTTTAGGTATTCCAATGATAGCCTGTAAGTTGGAAATTCCTTGTAACAACTTTTGAAAATCACTAAGAGTCCACTATTGATCTCTCCTGAGTTGTACCTTTTGAGGTCTAATTTTTTTGTAGCTCTATCTTATATCCTAAGTAATTAATAGAATCTCCTCTTTGTATTTTTTCAGGAGCAATTTGTAGTCCCCAGTGAGGCAAAACTTTCTTTACTTCATCAAACATGCTTTCTAAGGCACCTAACTTTGGATCAGCTAATAGGATATCATCCATATGATAAATTATGGATTGTGGAAATTTCACACGAATTATTTCCAATGGTTTTTGCATAAAATATTGTCACAGGGTAGGACTATTTAATATTCCCTGTGGGAGGATCTTCCATTGATATCTCTTGGCTGGCTGGGAACTATTATAATTAGGTACTGTAAAGGCAAATTTTTCTTTATCTTTTTCTTGTAGAGGTATGGTAAGGTAAAGGAACATGTAGAGCGAATCTTAAACGGTCTTATTAATTGAAAACACCAGGCCAGGTATTGAGGTAAATTCTGAACGATCAGAGAGACAGAACAAGCCACAGCCAACCTCACCTTGCCAACTCCTCAGCTGATCTTGTTTCCTCAGACTGCAGGCTTCTGAGTCTTCACCCAAATGAATCTCAGCTC